>JABASP010003804.1:0-12445 GCA_019776565.1 Sminthurinus signatus
CGGACGGACGGACGGACGGACACGAGTATAACAATAGTCAGCTTCGCTTCCTAAAAAGTAGTGTGTAATACAATACAAATGATGGTGTATAATGTATAATGTTCCAATCGGAAATGAAATCAAGTGATGGATGAACAGTATGAACACGTTATATTATGTAACGTGTAGAGTGTAGAGATAGAGCAGAAGTAATAGAGCGAGTAAAATCAAATGAATGTTCTCAATCCGGATAAAAAATGTGACCGTACTTTAGAGTCCAGACTCCAGACTCCAGTTCATTTTATTTCATTTACCATTTACCATGTACCACGTACAAAATATGAGTATAGCATAATAGACTCTATTACATATAACATATTAGGATTATAAATAAAAATGACGATGATGGAAGATGGAAGATGTATGTAGACTGTAGACTGTAGACTGTAGACTGAAGAGAAATGGGAAATCTGGAATTATCGAATTATATTATTATCGATATCTATAAATCCTGAATCTTCATTTTTATTTTTTATCTGCAACTGCAAGTTACAAGTTAAGAGTTACAGGCTGACTGGGCTGAACTGAACTAAACTGAACTAAGAAGGCAAATGATAGACGGCAGACTGTTGAATCAATTTCTATTGCATTTTGTACACTGTAAATTTTGTTCATGAATTGAGTATGAGAACTTTATACTTTGTACATTGTGTGCTCTATTCTCTATTAGAATTCTATCTATTTTTCATTGTATAAAGAATAAAGAATTCATGGCCAATGTCGAGGCTTGAGTATTGAGTCTTGAGTTTCACAAGTCACAAGTCCCACGTGCACTTTCACATCCAGAATCCGGAATTGAGAATTGAGATCTGAAATGCACCTCTCAATTTTCCTCTACCTTAATTTTACTTTACTTACATCAAGTATTAAATTCAGTACAAGTTTACAATACACAACATGGGTTTTTTTACATTGTATTATCCTTTTACTCATCCTGTCTCTTTTCTTGTCTACTTCTTTTTGTTTACCTCGTGCCGTCACTGCCTTTCAGTTCATCTTTATTTTTCTCTGTCTGCTTCTTCTTTTACTTATGCTTCAACTTGTGCTTTTGCTTATATCTCTGTCTAAGTATTTATTAGGTCGTCATGTCATGAGATCAGGACTCCGGACTGAGCTTTTAACAGCTTCTATTTCCAGTTCCATTTTCTACCAGTCTAGTCTCAACAGAAAAGAAAGTGAGTGAGTGAGAGAGAGTAAGTAGGCTCATAATGACTTGCGTAAGTAACTGAGTGAAAGAGTTAGTGAGTGAGTGATTGTCTACAGTCTACATTCTACATTCTACAATTGATGTAGATATAGAAATAAAGGAAGTAGAAAAATGCTGATGTTTTAGCTCTACACTTTTTACTCTACGCTCTATACTTTATAAGGCCATGATATCTAATATCTAATATCCAATCTACTGTCTACATTTTACAGTCTGGAGTCTGAACTCTGTCTATCTTTGACATTGTAATACATGTGTATAAAATATAATGGAGAGGGGAAATGCTTTTTTTATTGGGGAAGAGCGGAAGAAGTGGTGTTGAGCCCTTTGGATACCATGGTTTATTTTTAAAAGCTTTTAAATCTGTAGTCACAACACACGTGGAGAATACTGGAACTTGAAACTTGAAGCTTGGAACTTTTGGAACTTTTGGAACTTGGACCATATTGAATTCAATATGTTCCCCATCTTCTTTTCATGCTCAAAAATTAAAATTCATATTAAAAAATAGCTAGAGCAACTTTAATTTTAGATTTTATTACAAATGAGTAAAATTTTGGAATTTTTCATTCATGAAAAAATATGAATTTAATTTCAAATTTCATACAGCGACAACTCCCATTTTCTGCTATTTTTTATCTATTTTTGTAAGAAACCACAATGTACAATGTACACAAGTCATGGATTCAATTTGAGCATTTCATCATTTATTATTTATGACGAATGAAGGTTCCCGTTGTACAGACTGAGCGAGTTTAATTTTAATGTTGAGCAACAACCAACAACGAACAACCAGTTGGTGGAAAGATGATGAGATTTTATTTTTTACAGTTCCGCTCCTGCTTTTTTTCTCCCTTCTCTTTACATTTTCTTCTTGTCATGAGGCATGAGGGATAAAGTCACTACTCACTCCTACTCTGACTCTTTTTTCACAAGGCAAGGTTTGCCATCTGTAAAAATGCATGTAGGAGAGAAAAGGCGGATTCGGATGAATTTGAACGAGTGAAGAGTAGAAAGTGCAGCCAAACTGAACCAAACCGAACCGAACCAGACCAGACCAGACCAAACGAAGCAAACCAAGAACCAAGTGACGGCATTTTCCAGTTACAGTTTCTGAATCTTTAAAAGCTTCGTCCGCCAACAACCAACAACCAGCCAAGCAAGCAAGCTATATAGAGCTTCAGCTACGACATTCATTACACTCACTCTTTCGCCTTTCGCCTTTCTACTTTCTATTTTCTTCGTTCACGGATGAAGGCAAAATACAAAGAGAAAAGAGAAGGACGAGGAAAATGAAAGTCAACGGCGAGGCGAAGCAGTGCAGAAAAATCCTGCAGTTTAAAGACCTTTGAACAGTGAACAGTGGCACAGGAAACACATCTTCTGATATAAGATATAAGATATACATAAAGAGTACAGAACACAGAACACTCTTTACTCTTTAGACTTTATACATTATACGTTATACATGTAGACAAAATGTAGACCTTCCATCACTTTGCTTCCGTCTATCCAAATCACCATTATCTAAACCCTTACAATGTACACTGTACAATGCACATCCTACCCACAAGCTTGAGAAGGAAAAAGGAAAAGATACACTGTACTATATTATATAGATATAAAATGAGGAGAGTGCATCACCTCCTTTCTGAGGAGCAGTCTGACTTTCGACATTCGATATTTGACATGAATTTTACATTTATTACATTATCTTCATCATCTCGTGTCAAAGTGGATTTGATATGTACCTATTTTGTATACTGTATACTATGCAGTTTCCATTGTGCGTCGAGCTACACTACACACTACACACAAAAATTCTGTATTCTGTCCTTTATCTTTTTCATCTTTCATCTTTTTTTATCCGTCTTTTACTTTTTCATTTTTTGAGGTGAGAGGTGAAAATAACTAAATTTCAGTTCCAGGGAAATCCCTGACGTTAAAAAGAGTTGAATTGAGAAACTGAGAACTGAAAATTGAAAATTGAGAGCCTGACATTACACAACCATGAAGCATGAACCATGAGGAATTGTATTACTTTTTTACACTTTATAATTTATAATTTATGTATCTAGACTGTGATTAATGCTTTTGTCTCTCTCTTGTACATTTCATCACACTGACATTTACAATTTACAATTTACAATGTACAATCACATTTTGTAATCTAAAACTAGAAAATTACTTGGAAAAGTTTCTGTTCTATTCATAGAGTGTTGATTGTTGATTGTAGATTGTCAATTGTCGATTTTTGATGGTTTCCTTTCTACACAAAATGTCTGAATATACTTATGAGAAATGAACCAAGGAAAGCTTGGAAGAAGTTGTGCAATCTTATTTCATGTTTTGTTATGACTGAGAACAGTGAGTCTCATATTGAGTCACATGTTGAATGTTAAGCTTTGAGCAGTCAAAATATATTGAATAATGAATAAAAAACTTAGTGTGTTAAATAAAGTGGTGAATGAGGGAAAAGAGCACAAGTGCAACCGGGAAAAGAGTGAATGAGTGAGTGCGGGAGAACGTGTGAAAATGTCAAGTGTTCAAGTGTGTGTCAACTTGGAGATGGAGAATGTTTTTGTTATTGTTACTCCTCACTAAATTGATTTTCTACACTCTCTCTCTCACTTTCTCTTTCCTTCTCAATTTAATCATTCAAGTTCTACAGCTTTGTGCTTGTAGACTGTTGACTGTAGCCTTTATACTTTATATTATATCATGTGCTTTCTTCATTTGTACTTTCTACTTTTTGTTGTCTCAATTTTATCGTTTTTTCGACTACTAGACTACATGTGTCAGTCTGCTTCTGCTTCTTCTGTTTTTGTTTTACTATGGAGATTGCTTGTGTAATTTCAACTTTGTCTTGTGTCTCGTGGAAGAAGCTAGAGACACGGGGGACACGATGATCAAGAGCAAGAGTAAAAACACTAGCAGGAGCAGAGAGCAGAAGCAAGACAGCTAAATGAATAAAGTGGCATGAATTAAAACTATTAGCTCGCCCAAAGTCTACACTACAAAATGTACAATGTAGAATGTTGAACAGAGACTCAAAACTCGAGACTCGACGTAGCCCAACTTGACTAAATTCCTCCGTTGCTGTTCTACTTAAATACTTTGTCATTCCATCAACGTTTCCTGCATACTGCATACACATATCTTGAGTCTGAAGCCTGGAGAAAAGTTTGTCAATCACCTGCCACGTTCCTCATTTACTTTATCTTTGCATTTTGAACACATGCACAATTTGGGCTCTACTTTCTCCATTTTTTCAGTATAGTCAAAACGGCTGTGGAACAAAAGAGTACAAATTATGAATAATGAATACTTTCCCCAGGTAAAAAAGGGAAATGTTATACAAATACCTTGAAAATTAAGCTACAAACTTTCAGAGTAAAACTAATACGCATTTAGCATTTACAATATACATTTGCATTATACGCAGTGCGTATACTATAGTAAATATACACAGTATAATATTATTATAATATGCTGTGCTATGCAAAAAATGTATGTCCCACTTGTCTTTTCCCTCCTTTTTCCTGTGCTGTCATTGTCGTCTTCGTCGTCTTCGCCTTCATCTTTATTGTCAGTTGTCGGTTGTCGGCTGTCGGTTTACAAACTCAGAAGACGTTGGGTACAAAAACCTTGGAAAACTGGCATCTCATGAGATATTGTGTGTGTCTAATGTAATTGTAGTGTGACAAGGAACAAGAAACAAGTTTCTTTTCCTTTGTCAGGTGGAGACTTTGGCTAAATATTTGAGCAAGGTTTTGGACAGTGAGGAGTGAGTATATAGTGAGAGCGGAGGAAGAGGTGAGGAAAGAAACTACACCTCTTTTTGCATACAGAATACTAAATAAACTTTTTGGCGCTTCAAAATTCACCACAGCTTCTCTACAAACTCCAAACTTCAAACAAGATGAGCAGTGAACAGTGAAGAGGGAACACCTTTTCCACTGAAGAATAGACACGAAAATTAGTTGGCTTTTTTTCTATTTCCATCCAAACTGCATTTTTTGGCAGAGAATGACAATTCAAAAGTATTGATAAGAATTTTAATTCTATTTCAATTTGATTTGATTTTTGGTTATGTATTTTTGTTTGCTGTAGTTTTTGCTTTTCCTTTCTCCACAAGTTTCAGCCTCTCACAATATGAGTACTTTTACCTGATCAAAAAGTCTTCATGTCTTTTCAAGTTGATTTTTGTGGGCTGTGGGCTGTGGACATTTCAAGCAAAATTGAATAACTTTTAAAGTCCAAGTTGTCATTTTCTCCAAATAAAGTAGAGCATAGATTTTAATTCAAACTTGGATGAGAAGTAGAAACATGCATTCATGAATCAAAACTTTTTGTCCAGTCTTTTTTCCCCTTCTCTTTTCCTTTTTTGACAAGTTTTATTTATGGAATCCTTGAAAAATTAAAAACCAAAAATCTTTGCTTTTCCTTTTCCTTTTGTTATCAAAGTCTCATAACTTTGTTTTTTTTTGTAAAATGTACTTGCAACTTTATATTCAATACTTAGAGGCTTTTTAACATTCGACATTCGACATTTCGGACAAAATTTGCAACTTTGTAAGCCGTCCAATTTGAATCTTGGCATTCAATAAAGTTTCAGTTTTTCCCTTTTGATTTTTATCAAATGCCAAAGAATTTGGAATTTGGGGTTCGAAATTTAGAAATGGAAATGGAAAAGTTTGAAAACTAGACACACGACAAAATACATAGTACATAGTACATAATACATAATATATGATAATGTAGACTGTTAGTTGTTGTTGTGGTTTTCTTTCCATTATCTTCATTTACAATGTACAAAATGTACAGTGTTGAGATAATATTCACAAAAGTCAGGGTGATTTTCTTCTATCTACTTTCTACAGCATGAAACACGAAGGTATGCAGCATTCAATGTGCATCTATCTTCCGCCACCACAGGCCATAAACTACTACTGGATTCCGGATTCCGTATTCCGTAAAATAGGTACATACTTTGGAATTCCGAATTACGAGTACCCAACACAACAAAATACTTGGAAAAAGAGAAAGAGTTGTGTATGATTAAAGAAGGTAGATTGAAATGGGACGATGGCTTATCCATCTCTTTCTTTCTTTCGATTTTTCTATCTTTCTACGTCTCCTTTGCTCAAGATTTTCAATCTATTTGATTGAAATCATTTATTATTCAGGGAGAAAAAAGTACCTGGAAGAATGAAAGTCTTTTTGTGCCTGAATGAAGATTATAGTGTGTAACGTCTAGATTCTATATTCTAGATTCTACAGTCTGTTTCTCCTAGGTTCTCGATCCGAATTCCAATACAGTTCAACTTGTTACTGGTTACGCGCTTTGTTTATTTGTATTTGTATCTGTATCCGACTTTTTTATTCTTTTTACTCAAGTCTACAGTTGAGTCAATGGAGTCGGCAGGTCGGTAAACTTACTTTTCCTTTGACGTTTAAATATCCACACTCCACACGCTCTAATTTAAAATGTAACCGTGTAGACAGTAGAATGTAGACAAATGCAAAAACAATTTATAAGTAATAAAATAGCACGCATTTCAATATACAATATAAATTACTCAACTCAATCTTATTTTTAACATTACATATAAAACACAAGTTTAATACATTTTAAAATACAAATTTAAAATGTAAAATCTAGCACGTAGTAAAATTGTACATCTCAACTTGAATTTTGAATGTTGGATGTTGAATGCTAAGCCAAGTCAACTTTATGTATTTTGAATCTAGAATCTAATTCTATAGAATCAAGAAAACTTGAATGTTTTCCATGAGCTCTCACAGTTAATTCTCTCTCCCTTCTCACTGCTCGATAATAGTTGATGGTTGGTAGTTGATGGTGTAAAAGGGGTAAAGAGCGTGTAAATATTTTGATTATTTTTAGAATTTGTCTTCTTGTTTTTATGCACACACATTTATCTTTATTCGTCTTCACTCTACAAAGTACAAACTACAAAATAATACAAAAATCTATCTGCAATCTGCAGTATAATATAAAATTCATGTACTTATCTATTTGTGTATCTACTGCAATCTGGAAAGCCGTGGATGAAAAATTTTATCTTTTGATTTTTCCTGGTGATATTTACAAATAATGAACATGAAGTAAATCATTTTGATATTCACCCAATTTTTATTCTTTATCTGCAAGTTTGGTGGGCGAGTGTTTCAAGTTGCAGAATGTATTTTGTATGTGTAATGCGTAGTCAGTAGTCAAAACTACACACATGTCCAATGTACATTGTACATGTAGGAAATGCATCTTTTTATTATCTGATTGTGGAATTGTACATATATACTTGGGTGACTCGTGACATTTTAGTTTATGATGTCGTTCCAAATTGTTTTAACTCTCAATTTTTTTAAATTCTCGGAAATTCTCTGTGCACAAAACAAAAAATGTATTTATCTTTATTTTTCTCTGTCCCCAATTCACAAAAGTATCTATAATGTTGAATTTCGAATGTCAAATGGTTTCCATCTATTTTGGAATTTGGAATTTC
The DNA here is from genome assembly GCA_019776565.1 of Sminthurinus signatus. Lineage (NCBI taxonomy): Eukaryota > Metazoa > Arthropoda > Collembola > Symphypleona > Katiannidae > Sminthurinus > Sminthurinus signatus. The sequence goes on from JABASP010003804.1 coordinate 7,774, forward strand.
AGGATTTTTCCTTTTGTTTATACTTCATTGAAAACACATAATTTATCTTGTACCCTTCGCCTCGAAACTCCAAACTAGAAACTCGGAACTTAAAAAGCTTTAGAAAAGATAAGATAAAAAATAACGTGGAAGAAATTGCGAATTGATATGCAAAAATGTTACATGCTGAGAGACTTGAGACTAAAAGACTAGCGATCAAAAGATATGACGGTTGATAATTTCAATTAATCAAAGTACATGAATATTTTTCAAAATCTTATCTCAAATCAGAATCTCTACGCCATTCCAAATTTAACATAGAAATTTAAATCAGTTTATTTAAAATCATAGCATGAGCAAGAGTATTTTATTTTTTATTAGAATGAGATCAAAAGGGATCAAATTGGTTTCAAAAAAGTTGTGCAAAAAACATGGGAATTTGGGTTCATGCTGCATCTAAAAACAAGTATTATCTAGAGTATTATAAATTATAAATAGTAAATGTTAAATAACGAATGGACCTTTAAATAATTAAAATATAATAACAATTAAATTTTTAAGAGCCTTAACTCAATTATGAAATGAAAGTAGAAAGTTTTCCCTCCTGCGTGTCCTTAGCCATAGCCAATTCCGAAAATTGTTTGTATAAGATGTATAATGTGCATTGTACATTAAAGTTTTTCATGTGGGCTATTTTCTTGTGCCTCGTGCTCCTGTTTTTCAAGTAAAAGTAAAAGTTGCGTGAACTGTATCGTAAATCGTAATATTCTTGATTCTCGGTAGCGGTAATTTGGAGCGTGTGCGTTCTTTCTTGTGTTGTGTGTTGTGTGTGTATGAGTAAATCTCATGAAGTAAACCGATTATCTTGTATCTTGTATCTAGTATTTTTTATCAGTTTAATCCGAATAATATCATTTTGAGTGTAAAGTTGTGTGTAGAATGGAGAATGTAGCATGTAAAATGTAAAATGTATCTAGTACCTAGTATCTGGTTTGGTCTGGGGCCGTTAAACTAAGGAAAACGAACTTTTCAAACTAGATTCATTGCTTTGATCATCTTCGTCAAACTTGTGTACATTTTGTATTTTGTATCTTGTGTGTGATCATTTCTGAGAGAGGCAGAGAAAAGAGATGGAAAGAGATGGAGATGGAGTTGGCGAGAATTAGAGGAAAACCAAGACCAAGACGAATAAAGTTGAAGATGAAGACGAGGATGACGATGAGGAAGAAAAAAAGAAGAGGACAAAAAAAGCTCTTATTTTTAGAGCTTGATTCGATATTCATGTTCATGTTTCGTAGACTACAGATTACAGATTACAGACTGTAGATATTCGTCCCACCCTTGTAAATTTCTGGTGCACTCCATGCTAAATAAATTACATCATGTCCTCCTACTCCTTTAATGTTCAGCATTCAGCACAAAGCACTGAAACTGTAAAACACATGTACTGTACCCAAATGTGTTATTTACCACTTGTACGATATTTATATTGAAGATCTGTAATCTGCAGGGAATATTGAATGCATATACAAAATACAAAATCAAGAATCAAGAATCAAAATCAACTTTGTATTTTATATTTTGTATAAATACTTTGGTGCACTATTTTATCAACTTCCTTGATGAATATTAATCCCATAGCCAACGGTGCATAGTGGATAAATACATGTATATTTTTGTTACATTACTTGGAAATGGAACATAAATTCGGTATTCGGTTTGGTGTGACGGCGTCGGTGAAACTAACGAATAAAGAATGAAGTCATGGAGATGTGCATCTAAATTCTATTACCAAGTTCATTTTATCAAAAATCAAAACCCCGACAAATTATTCTGGAAAATTGGGAACAATAATAATTCTCCTTATTCTACACGCTTTACGCTTTCTAGAAAGCTCTCTTCTCTTTTCCAACTTATTATCATTTTACTTTTATCTTTTATCTTTATTTCTTCACGGCTCTCCTATTCTCAAAATTATGACTCTACTATACTTTTTTACTTTTAACAGTCATCTTGAAAAAAGAAGTTGTTAATTAATACTGTTTTTTTATTACAAATTCATATTCATAAAAAGTAAAAAGTACATAAAGACTGATTTTACATTTCGTTAAAACAAGTTTTATAAATGTCAAATGGTCACGGATTTGCTATTCTCTTGAAGAAAACATTTTTTCATTGTCTTTTATTTTGATCTGAAATTCTAAAGCTTATTCCTTGAAATTTGTATTGTAGATACTAGATACAAGTGGATTCTGGATTCTAGCTCCGAGAATTTCTGTACCATAAAAACTGGGTGGTCACAATAAAATGTGTAAAAAATGTGTAATGTTGTCCCATTTAATTTGCACACTGTACAGTGTACAGCTAAGAAAAAGACTGCATCACTTGTGCAAGTTGTTGCAGTTTCCTTTCCTTTGGCTTTCATCTTTTATTCTCGCTCTGGTATTTTGTGGATTGTTTACTGTTTACTATTTACTGGAGAAGGCAGTAAAAATGACCAAAGTTACTTTGAGTAGTCGATAAAGGAGAGGAAAATAGGTTTCCGGCATGTCTAAGTACAATGTTGAGCGTTTAGTGTTTAGTGTGCATTTTACACATAAAATACAAGCTTATTGTCCATCTGTCATTTTCTCCCTTTTCTATTCCTTCTTTTCTAGTCTAGGAGAAACCATGTTGCATGTTACATGCTGAATATCCACAATCCACATTCTACATTCTGTATTCTACATCCATCCATTGCACTTTAAGCTAAACATATTGTTCATTTTCCCTTTTCTCTTGTTTCCTTTGAGAGTCAAGAGTCAACTGATCTTAGATCGTTTCGTTCCCCGGTTCCGGTTGAGCCAATTTCTTCAACTGGTTTTTCCATGTTAGTCAAGTGATTCAACAGCCGAGAGTCAGGAGAGTGTCGACGACCTAGGACATTACAGAAAAGATATACTAGGACATTTTATGTAGTCTCTTTGTTATTTTTCCTGTTTTTTTCTCCGACTTCTCTAAAGACGAAGATAGAAATACACTAAACACTACACACGCCATATGCAAGCATTTGTGCATAAAAGTGTTTGTGTTTTATCTCCTTTTATTTTTCCTATTCTTATTTGTTTTCCTTGTATTTTCGTTTCAAGTTTCGAGTTTCGAGAGAGTCATTGTCAGTAAATCATTTGTTGATGTTGATGCTGATGCTGATGTTGTTGAGGAAGGATGAGGAAAGAAAGTCGGCAAATGGACAAAATGGCACGAGCAGGAACAAAAACCTTTGCCAAAATCACGCATCTACACTTTACTCTATAGCCGATAGCATATGGACTTTAACCTTATACTTGTTACATAGTACGTAAATGTAATATTGTGAATTTGTATGTGGGTAATAAAGATTTGTCTGTGCCTCATTTTATTTCAACCGTATCCGAATCGGAATTGGAATGGAAATAGGAATTTCAGTCAAGAGTCAAGAATCAAGAATCAAGAGTGTGTGAATGAGAAGGAGTGAGAAGGAGAAAAAAGATCAACAAACAAATAATACGGTTGCACAAAACTACATATGTTTCCATATGCAAAGTCTTGGCCAATTCTTCTTTAATACTTTAATAAATCACATGTTACACTACATTTTACATTCTACATGCTCAGTTCACAGTTCACATCTACGCCTCTTCCAATTCCAATTTGTGATGCTTATACTTATAGAATATACAGAATGGAGTATAGAATAAAGATTTTGGAGCCAAGAACAAAGGATAAGGATGAAATGAGAAAAATGATGACTTTTTCATACATGACTGATCTTTTGGATTTTTGGATTTTGGATGTTGAAGAAAACTTTTTTTAGTCTGTAGCAAAATGAGACAGAAAAAGAAGTAAACAAAATGACCATAAAAATAGAAATGTGAAACATGTAAACTAGTAAACTGGATTTGTTCTTTTCCTGTCATCGCACTTTCCTTTTCTCTATAGTGTCACAGTGTAATATTGTAGATACGTTGAGCAAATATCCAAATACTTTTACAAAGAAACGCAACCTTTGTCAAAAAGCACAGACAAAGAATTGTACTTTTACATAAAAACAACAAGCGTCGTGTTGACAGTTGGCATTTTTGCAATTGAACTTTGACTTTGACTTGGATCTAAGTCCAAGTTTTCATGCTTACTACACCATAAACCATGTACAAAAATAAATGGAAAGTCCGCCACCAGTTTCTTTTTTGTGCTTGTATTTGTACTTGTATTTGTGGTGTAATTTGAAACAAAAGTCCAGTCAAATCTCATCCATTTCACTCCAAGTCAAACCAATATCCAGTCACCGGTGTTTTTTCAAAGTATATATACGATATGGAGAATGAAACAAAAAGAATGAATAGCAAAAGGTGGAGATTTCATCTTGAGAAAAGTATGAAATATGAAATATGAGAAATGAGAAATGAGAAAATAGATGAGAGGATGTCTGCTTCAACGGACTTGTCAATATTGGATGGAGAAACCCGAGAAAAGAAATGAGAAAAACCCCGACTGATGGTTGATTGTCCAATGTCCAATGTTGAATGTGGAATATCAAATATAATGTATTATGTATTAAGGTGTGATCAAAAACTATAGAGCACCTAGTTTTTTCACGATAAAACTTTTTTGGTTTGAGCTGGCAAGCTGAAACGTCCAGATCACAATAAAGGCGTATAAATACAAGTTCCTACCA
>JABASP010003805.1:0-12444 GCA_019776565.1 Sminthurinus signatus
TTCAACGTTCAACGTACAAAAAAAATGAATGAATACGTGAATAATAGAACTGCTTGTCTTCTTCACACCTCACACAATCAGTGTAATACATAAATAGAATAGAATTTATAATGGAATAGAATAGATTAATTCCAAAATTCACTGCCGTTTCCATTCTTTCTCACTGGCATTGAATAATAAATAATAAAATAATATCTAATATGTAGTTGCGGTTGTAGTTAGGAAAATGGGGAAAAGAGACAAATCATGAGATTGAAATCAAAATGTTTTGTATCACTATAATATATAATGTATATATATACAAAACATAATTCAAATCCAGAGGAACACATATCCCCGTTCATAATAATGACACTAGTACTAGAACTAAAACTAGATAAAACTGGATGTAACTGAAAATCTGAATCTAGAATTTAAAAAAAAAGTACAGGATTTCGTTTGCTCTTGTAATACATTTGATTTTGGATTTAAATTTTTACTGAATCTAATATGTAATACAAAATCATAAAAGAGAGGAAAGGCGCATACTGCATAAGTAAATAGTATTCAGTACTCGTTGTTAATGCTGTATCCACACTCCACATACACACACAGTTCATTCAGAATCTATTTCGTATTTCGTATTCCATTTTCAAAAGCCTATTTGTAGTACAAAGTTTTTGGTCCTAGTTCCTCCTATCGCTCCATCTCTCTCTGCATAGCAAATCTCGTAAATAAATCTGCTCTTTCTCTCTTTCTCTACATCTCGTCGTTCTCTTCTCTTCCCAATCCTCAATACGACCATAATAATAACATATTTCATTCCAAGTTGAAATAAGCTCCATCCCATTTTTCACTCATTGTTAATACGTATTGTCTGTACACTCTGTACTCTGTACTTTATACAAATATATATCCCACAGAGAACACATAGAATATTATAGAACATGAGTCTAAACTCTAAAAGTAGACTGCTGGCTGATAGATACTGACTTTAGCTTTGAGCTATAATGTATGAAGTTAAACAATAATTGCAATTAAATCAAAAGCTTTATGTTATGTGTCAATTGTATGTACTACGTAGTCTGTATATGCATGAGTATAACCAGAAAGAATAGAATCTACAGTTAAAAAAATACAATGAATTACACAGTATTTGTTAGTCATTCCATTCATTCTGTCATTTTGGTTCATTCATGATTATTATGTATTATGTATTATGGACTATGGAGTATAAAGTATGAACCAACGATTACGACGATTATTACATGGGTTTGAATGTGAATTTGAATTTTTTCATTGTCAAAATACTCATGGCATGTGCTTAAGGATTAGAAGGATGTTCTGTCCTGTATTCTGTATTATCTTGTACATATCTTCTGTCTTCTGCCATGTTATAAATGTACTTGATATGATACTGTTGTTATTATTCTTAAATCGATGACCGTTTAAATTCAAGTGTTTCTCCTTTAAGCTTGTCCTCCACTACTTAAGATTTTCAGATACTCTGTGGCTCTATAGGATTTTGAGGGCTGTGTGGGAAACACACATATTATTTACAATTTTACAAGTTGTTGTCTGTCCAATGTGACATTGGGAAAATCTGATCAGTTGAGAAATCACAAGAAAGAACACCTTGTACACTTTTCACCTTTAGTTTGAAGTTTCAAGTGTGTACAATAAGTTAACTGTGGTGACTATCAACTATCAAGTATTGGGAATTGAGAATCGAGTATGTATTAGGATTGAAATGACATGTCCTGTGTATCAGTATTCAGTACTGAATACTGAGATACACAGATTTCACGATCAGTATCAAAAAAGGATCATCTGGATTTTTGGATTCTAGAGCTAGATACTATAGATATCTCCAGTCTCCAGCTTGGATCTTTAGCTAGAATCTAGAATCTAGAATGTACATTGTACATTGAGGATTTGTCACAGGATCCATGATTTCCATGAGTTTGATGTTTGATGGGAGCACTTCAGTGTCTACTGTCTACTTGAACTGCTGTGTCTTGTGCCCCTGGTTTTATTTTCTTTTAAGAATATGTGGTATTGTATTTTGTATTATATATATTATATTATATTTTTCCTCCTCCTCCTTCTCCTTCTCAAGAGCCAAGAACCAAGATGGAAGATGAAAGATTGTCTTGATAATAAAATAATGGACATGCTCGTTCTCGTCTCGTTCTTCTGTGACCCGAGAGTTCTCTCCAATTTCCATTCAAAGATAGATAGCCCGTGTCCAAAGTCCACTGCATATAACGTATAATGTATAATGTAGTGGGCATAATAATAATAAGAATAATAATAGTAGGAGTAGGAACACGATTGTAGGATCCTCCAGAGAGGGATTGAAATTGGACCAAAGATTATGGCAAGGAGAGAGATATATTATATCCCCTACCAGAAAAAAAAGACAGCCAAGGGAAGGTGTCAGCTCAACATGCTGTACTGCTACCGTCTTTCTCCTTTTCCCTCTTCCTATAGCATTACAAGAAGAAGAAGACGACAAAGACAAAGAAGGAGACCAAGACGATGAGGAAGAAGAAGAGCCTTTACCCTTTTTTTCTTGAAAAAAATATCTAAAATGATATATAATATTTTCATTCTCCATAAATGTATTTATTAAGTACAGTTATTGTGTAAAATATAGTATAGACGACCAGAGGTTTTGTATTCATTTTCCTTTCTCTTCCTCTTGCTGTTACTCTAGACGATGGTGGATGGTGGGTTGAATGTTGACTATTGATATATGTATGTATGTATTATGTGTATGAGGGGAAAGTACAGACGTGGGACTTAAAATTGATGATTCAATGATAAGACGAGAATGAGACCCTTGAGGAGGAGATAGGGAAGGGGAACGCGTGCCCTGCCTCTCTATAATATGTTCATGTGTGTATGTAAATACTTACACAGTATAAAGTATAATGTACGTCTGTGTTATGTATTATGTATGTAGTATGTACAATGTGTACAGTGTACAGTGTACATAGGTTGAACATTTTATGAGGTATGGAGTATGGAGCATGGACGTTGGTTCATTGTACATGTAAAATATATCTGTAATGCAAAACCATTTTTGGATTTCCATCCCTGATTTATATTCACATTTATAGTGAAATATTACTCGGAAACGAGCTGCCCAAAGAGCATTGTACTCAATTTTATAATATACATTTACATTTTATCGTACTAAAAATGTTTAACTTCTTTTCGACACTGGAATTATTCACAAAAAAAATGTATAAAGAGAACACGTCTATTGTCTATTGTCCTGCACAAACATTGTCTTTTTTTTACATTTTACAAGTCAAAATCCTTGTGTATTCTCTATTCTCTGTGAGTGTATTTTATATGTTTTTCCACATATTACAAATTCAATCACTGTTGAATGCAAATTGTGATTGTCAATATTTCCATAATGTATAAATGTATTATATATTATGCTTTATACATTACACCGGGTTGCTTACATTTTACCTGTATTGTGCACTGTGTCCTATGTATTGTATATGAATCAGATGGAATTGAAATTTGAAAGTATCTACATCAGGTTTGGAAATCAGACGAGAATCAGCTGCTCATTCCTAGTTAATGCAAACGGTGAAAAGCACTTTTTCCTGCTCACTGCTGAGAATTCATGCTGCTCTGGATGCTTCTGCTCGATTCTGCTACCACTGGCACTGCACTGGACAAGCCCAGATCAAATCAGAAGATAGTAGAAGAAAACAGTTTTACTAATGTTGATGCTCAACGTACACAATACACAATACACAATACAATAGAAATAGAAAAAACTTTATAGATTTTACCATGTATTCTACATGTGTGTATCTATAACAGCTCTGTACATGGTACATGGTACAACATTAATGTACATGCTCTGTCTCTGTCTTTGTATTCCTCAAAACTCAATGCCTCAATTTATATTATACATTTATTTATTTTTCTCGCCTTCTTTCATTCATTGTCATATTATTGTCAGAATGTTCAAGGATATTATGTAGATATTTCTTTTAAATTCAGCATGCGAAATTGTGGAAGTTACAAGAGTACTTACACCTTTAGAAAAAACACGTGATAATTCACTGGGGTGAGATGTGAGACAAGGCGAGACAAATCGAACTGTAGTAAATTCAATTAGATTTTCAGTTCAGTTCATTCAATAACCAATAGCATAATATCTGTAAGAGTAAAGAGGAGGCAGTTGAAATTTCACGTTTACTAAATTCCTGGTAGCAGTAATATTTATAGTGTAGTGAGCTTTTGCTACCATTAATAATAATAGAAGAGGTTTTAGACCGACTATAGCACTAGCTGTGATGTATAGAACGAGAAGAGGCGAGAAGATACATAATAAACAAATACATGTACAATGTACAATCTACATTGTACGTTGTGCAGACTACTCAGACATGGTTTAATGTATAATACGCTTTTGATACTCTTGCCGTGTCATGCCGTATGTATAGTTTATAGTTGTACAGTTGTACAATTAGACGATTGCATTTTGTATTTGGATGATGTAGGATGTAGGATGTAGGATGGGGCAGGCCATCCGCGTCATTCTAAACCGCAATCATATCTTCTTGAGATCAGGAGTTGCTGGAGTTGGAGCTCTTTCATGATTTCATTTACACTCTGGAGTTTATAGATAAGACTAGACTAGATGAGGCTGGATAGATGGAGAATGGACGGAGAGAGAGAGAGCGAGAGAGAGAGAGAGAAAGAGATGGGACGATCCGAGATGGAAAGAGAGATGAGAGAGAATTTTCTCTTCCTTTTGGTTTTGGTGTTTGGTGTGGTTTGGTTTGGTTAGATTTCGTCTACTGCTGCTGGTTACTATTAGTGTACATTTTCATTTATACTTTATCCTACTCACTATATTATATTGTACGTACTTTACCATACTCTATACATTACATTAAACATTAAACTATTCAAGCTTGAAAACACTAAAGCTTACAAAGTCTTTGTTTACACTCAGATTTCCTTTGACCTCATACTTTTTCTCCTATCTCACAGCCACCATCAGAAAATGTAGATGTGTGTGTATGATTCGGCGACAAACCAAAACCAAAACCAAACCAAACCAAGAAAGAGCAGTAGCAATTATACTTTTACCATTATGTATCATGTATGTATTCCTGTAAGAGGTAGGAGTGTAGTAGCAATAGCAGCAGCAGCAGGCTGTGAAAATCCTGTGGTTTTGTTTTCTGTACTGTACACAATTTTTTTGGAATTTTGACACTTTGCTGACGGTCACACACATGTATAGTTCGTGCCATGTGACGGGTCATTTTTGTAATCGTAATCATGTACTCGTAAAGATATCAATAATCGATAATATCTTGAATACAATAAACCATAAACCATAAATGGTTCCTATACTCACAATCATTTTTGCAAATTGAAACCTACTTTTAAAACAAAAATACTGAATATTGGGTACACTGAAAATTTAGAATAAATTCTGATTACTTTTATTGAACTTTCTCAATTTTCAATCCTGTACAATGTACAATTTTAATACTTTTCAATTTAATGGGTGTGAAATGCGTGTGCAAGCATTTTTTGAGTTGTAATATTATTGAATTTAGAGGTTTGTCATACTCTTTGCGTATGGATTTTAGATGGTATAGCTACGAATACGAATATTTTGGTCTACCGTCTATACCATGGACAGTTGTATAGATGATTTTGTTAGCTGGAAAAAAATCCACTGAGGTAGAGAAGTACAGGGAAAGGCTCCCCTGACAAATAATAAGATGGGCTTGGAAGATTAGAAAACAAAACTGCAGTCTCCTCTCGCTTTCGCTTTCTTTCTCTATACATATTTTATGTATATATATTTATTTTGGACACTTTTATCTTATATGAATATCTATCAAACTTTGTTTCAATTATTCCACGTCGATATGCTTATATATCTAAATAGAATACTTGAATCAATGTGTGATGCATTCATACACATTGTATAGATGTTTTGAACTTGGTGTTTGATACAGTTGAGTTTTTAGGCAAAGGCTGACGTAGCATTCATAATATAATATATAATAGAGAATGATGCCCAAGCTTTTTTGTCTTTTATGAATCCACACCTACCACATATACATTGAAATGAAGAATTCTAGTATTTTCAGCTTCATTTCCTCATCATGGTTTCAACCATTTTGATGGTTTTATTTATTCATTTTGATAAATTGAATCCATTCGTTCGGAATACACACACAAATAGTAAATAGTAAACACAAAAAATTATACAGATAGATCGGGTCGACTGTCGATGCACGATGTATGATCTGTAATCCAAAATCCAAAGAAACACCAGTAACCAGTAGTTCAATGTCATCATCATTTTTTGACGAATGTACTGTGTCAACGTACTGGGTTTTGAGGGCTAACATAGAAAATTGAGTATCATTTTTTATGCATTACCTTCATTGATTCATTCATTCATCTTCTATTTAGAACTCGTCATACAAGAAGTTAGTAATTTTGAGTCTTTTTTTAAAAAAAAATTTAAAACAAAGTTTAACATGCCCCACATACATGATGCATACTGCATACATTGAATAAAGAATAAAGTGTTTCATCGTTTTATTTAGGAAAATTTTAATGGATGTTGCGAGAACAAGGACGTGGAATAAACTTTACCTTTACAATTCTCTGTATTCTAAATTCTAACTCTTGTAAATGAAAATATTTATTGTTTGTAGTGTTTGAGTCTGTCATATATTGTATATGTTATTCTTGAAACTTGAAGCTGTTTGCACTGAAACATAGTATAGAAGAAGAGAAGGAAACTAATAATTATTATTGACGAGAGTTTTATGGGAAAACACTATTAATGTTGAGGACTCAATTTTTGTGTGTGTATAGAGTATAGAGTATGGTGCTTCAGTAATGTTTAGTGTTTAGGGTGAGAAAAGTTACTAAAATACTTTTAGTTTTTTTTTTGCTAAACAGCAAGACAGCAAGAGTGTAAATAAATTTGAATAATATGTGTAGCAAATAATAAATAAATATCTACATATATACACCTGAAAGTTACGCGAACAATAAACATTTTGCAATTGTTATTTCAAGTGTAGTACAGAAAACTGTAGGTTCACTTGCAAATCCTGTGACTTTGTACATTGGACATTGTAATAGTTACTGTGTGTAATGTGTAATATAGTTAGTAATATTTCATTTTATTATTCCTCTTATTTATTTATTTATTTTCTCTGAGGTCCAACAGTCGTAAAACGGAGACTACGACATTTAACTTTGAATTTGACGTCATAAAAAAAATCTGAAATTTGACTTTTGACGTTTTGACTATAAGGAAAAAAAGTTCCTCCATGTCTTTGTAATAATATACATTGTACATGTATAAATGGATATGTAGAAATAATGTTACTTTTTGTTAGTCTTGTTCTTATGCTTTCATTTAGTTTCAAAGTTTGCATATTGTACATTGTATGTACATGTAAAATTTCTTTGTATACTAATATTATTACAGCCTCAATCATAAAATATTTTGCAATATACATACATAGACAGACATATATACACATTACACATGTGTATGATGTGGATAAAAAAATCAAATCAAAAGGGTTTCATACGGCTTGTGAATATAAAAGTAAGTGTGTCTACAGCACACGAGAGAAAAAGAAAAACTAGGAGCTTAAAAGCTATTAAAAGAACATTTTTAAAAAACTTTTAATTCTCTCTTTCTCTCGTCTGTTCTACTTACATACTTTTAAAAGAGTACTAACTTTTTTTCCTTTGATTTTACATTGTTGTAGTTTCTCATGAATAATAATAATAATAATAGTAGTAACAACAATGCTACTATTTTGATCTTATTTCTTATGAAACACACATATTCAGAAAATTAAGGTTTATGTTTGGGTGTTTAGTGTTTAGTATTTGGATTTTCAAGTTGCTCATTGCTAACATCAAAAAGCAGAAAGTATGTAATAATAAAACTATTCTATTTTTTTTTACTAAATACCCTACATTTATATTATGCTCTCTCATATTTTTTTCTGAGTGAAAAGTCGAGACACTAGACTAAAAAAAATCTTATTTTTAGTGCTATATTGTTTTGAAAGTGTTGAAACCTTTTTTTTTCCCTGTAGTTTTTATAAACATAAACAAAGAGAAATTCTTGCAAAAATTATACAAGTCTGTACCTGTACAAGCTATTTTAGAAACACTTACTCTCATGAATTATGACTCTCATCTCAATTAATAAAGAATAATAAATTGTACAATGTAATTATGCGTGATGAAAAGTCAAGCTGACAAAACAAAAGATGAGATTAGAGATGAGATAAGATGAAAAATTACAAAAGACAGAAGATGATCAATTGTCAATAGTGAGATATGCTGTTGTTGTGAATCAATGTATAATATTCTTGCTGATTGAAAAAAGTTGTATGAATCATGCAGTGTTGGAAAATTCCATTTAAACTTGTTAATAATATCGGAAATCCGAACGAGTATTTAAACCCATCATTTTATGTGAATGGTGAAAATATGTACAATGTACGTGGTATATGGTTTTATCTTCATCTTCAACATAGATAAGAGTGCGTGACTGGTTTTGGTTTTGGTGCGACTTGGAAATGAAACTAGGTGTTAAAATTATGTGTACGTGTGCCATTCATGATTGAATGAACAAGATCAAAAGAGGGAAAGGAGTAAGTATGGAAGAAGTGTCATAGCTGATTGTAGTTTGTGATAATGAAATGAAAAAATATGATAAAATATATATATTATATATTATATTCTTTCAAGTACATAACGTGTATCGTGTTCGTATTTAGTTGGTATGGTATTGTATTGTATGGTATGGTATTGTTTTGTGCAGCTTCGTGGAAAGGTTAGAATAAGTTAAAGAACAAAAAGAATAGAGATAGAAGGAAAAGGGAAGAAGAAGGTTTTGGGTTTCCGATTCTCTAGATTTTCTAAACTGATGATCTTGATTTTGGTTCATTGGACAATAATATATCACTGAGTACTTTTCGGTCGTTTTTATTATCTTGGGTTTTATTTTCTCCTCTTCTCCTTGTTCTTGTTTCTTCTTCTATACTTCTATACTTGTACTTTGTACTTCTTGGTTGTCTAACGTCCAAGATTCAAAATGCTTTTGGTTCAAGTTTGTAGTCATGGGTTTAGTTCTCGATCCATGTTCCTTGTTCTTCTATGTATACACTCTCGTCTGCATTTACGATACGATACAATATCCAATCCAAGTGTGTATGAGAGACAAATATAATATTTTTCTGTGGTTCGGCAACGTAATGCCTTGGGAAAAGATGTCTTGCCTGATATGAGACGAGATGTACAAAAGTACATGCTTATACATAGATAGATAGGTATACTTGTACATTGTACATGGTACATCGTGTACCGTGTTTGTATTTCTCTGTGTGTCTGTGTTGGTAATCAGAAGTAAAAATCTGCTCTTGGATTTACTTGAGTCGAGAATCTATTTACGACTATTTTGTTTCCAAGTTTTATACGACATACCTAAATTTATTTTATACATTCAGGTTAGTTGTTGGTACTAAATACTAAATAGTTGTCTTTTTCTCTCAAGTACTATAAACATATTTTCTGTACATAGTACACAGTATACAGAGACAGACGTATACAAACAGATTTTTTTTCAGTGTTTCTACATTTTCTATAAGAAAAACTTCACGACGTTCACATTTAATCCTAACAAGCTTGTATTTTTCGATTTTTTTTGAGTATGTAGCTACATTTCCAACATGTGTCTTACATACATATGTATAATGTGTACACATTATACACACTTTGTTTTTTTTGTATCTAGTTAGATAGAACGGTGTTGAACGCGTAGACACATGTATTGTTTCTGTATGTATGACTTTATTCATTTACAAATCTATACAACTCTGATTCTTTTAGTTCAAATTCATATCCAAATTCAAGTATCAACATTGAGTAAAAATTCATTTAAGGCTTTCTTCTTTTATTTATCTTGTTGTTCTTCTTCATCATCATCGTCATCGTCATTTTCAATCTGTCTTTCGTGGTCTTGTTCTCGTTCTTTATGCATCCGTATAATATTGTACTTATTTTTTGTGTAGAAAAAATATATATATCTTGTTATCCTTTTTATACTCACCAGCATCGTATGTCTATCAATTTTCTCCTACATTTAATGTATACATCTAAAATTTATACATATTACATGTTTACATTTTTTTAATACTTTTTCTTTTCCTTCATCGATCTAAAATCCAACACGTATGAGTAGTATAAGCTTAAATGTACTAGTATGAAACTTGTTAAAATTCATGTATCGAGTATCGAGTAATTTTTTGTATCAATTCAAGACTGTCCCTTCTCCCTCGCTTTTCATATTTATCTCTCTCTCCCTCATCTTGTATCATTTTAATATACATAATATATATATATAACATCCTTTGATTTAAAAATCTATTTCTTGGTATTTTTTTCTCTATTTCTTTTTTATCTACATAATATAATGTCTTGTGTTTCTGATTGCTACGTTTCCGTCCCCCTTGAACAGTACCTTGTTTTATAATACCAGATAATACCACAGATATAGTTTTTAAATATTGTATACAACCTTTAAAGCTTGATATTTTTTGTCTTTTTGTGTATCTTGTATCTTGTAATATCATCATGTGTATTATAAATTATACATATAATGTTTAATGTATAATCAATGCTGCATACTCCATGCTGAATGTTTTTATTATATATTGTGCACAAAGATGAGGGACATATTTAGAGCATATGTAACTAGTAACGATCGTTGAATATCGTGATAGTTATATGTATTATGTATTCATCAGGATTTATTTGTATTTATATTATTCATGTGTTATGTATTGCTAATGTATTTAGATCAATGTAAATCACACAAGTAGAAAAACAAGAACAAAGTTTCTAAAAGACAAACATGAGTACACAAAGACTCTTTCGTTTCGTGTTTGATGTCATGCAAATATATTACGATTCATTCATGATTTATCATAGGAGCTTCTCAATATATGTAATATGTAATGTATAATAGAAAAACATGGAGAGAAAAAGAGATAGGAAGCATATTTTTTTGTACATAATATATAATATTGTATTATATTATAGATTATTTGTTTAAGACTTGCGATTTGAGATTGATCGAGTTTTTACAAATACTTTCCATGTGATGCTAAATGTACATACAAAATACATATTATAATATAAATACAAATACATGCCACTAGTAAAACACAAGACACAAAAGACTACCGGATAAAAAGTATGTACATACGAAAGAGAATGATAATAAAAAAGGTACATCATCTTCATTATCATCAGATACTTTTTTTCTTCACCGTGATATAGTTTAGAGTTGAGAGTTTAGAGACGTGAGTCGTTGTAATCATTGTGATGGGTTTTAGATGGAAACGACACCACAGGGGGGTTACATGGAGGAGGAAGAAACAGATAGTGACCTGGTGCTATGTCGTGTGTCTTTCCATGATGATGATAGTGATGATGATGATGCTTATGCTACAAAGTATATTATTTTATTGCCTCTTTCTCGTCACTTGTCTTTCGTCGTCTCCTCCTTCTTTTCACTGTGTAAATAAATAAATATTTCTGTATATATCTACGCGGTCGTCACCTCACATATGTACAATGTACATTGTACATGAAATGACACACCGATATAATATATTGTACATGGTAGGTACTAGATACATGATGTGTGTGTGCATATCTCTCATCTCTCTCATTCAGTAAACGAGTGCTCTAAATATGTAAGCTCAAGCAATTATGTTGTCTTTTTCGTTTATCCTAAACATCTAATGTCAATGAATGTGATGACCTCTTCCTCTACATGCTTACACATTTTTACCTACTCACACACTATAATATTATAAATGTACAAAAGTAAAAAAGAATCAGCATATTATACAGTTTGTAGTGGTGTAATACCCCTTGTAGATTTGAATGTGCAATGTGTATACAGTATACTGTATACATTATATTACGTACTACGCACATTATGTACAATGTACAACAATGTAGATGTAGTAGATACTTTTTTTGTTCATTCCCATGCTCCTTTGCTTCCATGTAACATATAACATTTTCTAACACGGCATGCAACATGATAATTCTGATATTTAGATATATATGAATATGCACATGTGTACAGGATTTATTTTGAGATAGGAATTTTTATTATTGCACATTGCTCACAGTTTACATCAGCATCACAGCTAAGATTCCTATGTGATTTGATATGAGCTGATAATATGCAAATATACGCATATACGTGTCTCTTCATTCAACGTTCAACGTACAAAAAAAATGAATGAATACGTGAATAATAGAACTGCTTGTCTTCTTCACACCTCACACAATCAGTGTAATACATAAATAGAATAGAATTTATAATGGAATAGA
>JABASP010003806.1:0-12440 GCA_019776565.1 Sminthurinus signatus
CAGTCGTAGAAAATCTATATGGAAAAAAAACATTGCCCTTTTATACAATCTATATGGAAAAAAAAACACTCTATATGGAAAAAAAATACGAGCCTATAAAATATAGTAAAAGCTCGTTTTCCTTTTCCTTTTAACCTTTTAACTTTTTCTTTAATTCTTAAAGAAAATTAAAATTTGAGTAGTTTTTGTGTTTTTTTTGTGTGTCTGTGTCTCGGCTCGTTGATTTGAAATTTAAACAAGAATAGAACTAAACAGAACAATTTTACAGTATTTTTTACACACAATCAAATTAAAAATTGTCGCTATTTACCTGAAAGCTAAAATTAAAAACTACAACAGAAGCCAGAACAGAAGAGGTGCAAAATAAACTGGATGTTTTTTTTTGAACTTTGAAGAGTGACTTTTCCTCGGATTCTCGGATTTCGGATTTTGGATATCGGACAAAGGACAAACGGAGTGCGGAAGTTGCTTTTGAGTTTGACTTTGACTTTGACTTTGTGGTCACCTAAATATCTGAATGGCACATTGCCCATCAGGCTCACGTTCACCATCAGAATCAACATGAAAATCAGAGTCAAAGTCCAGTTGAAAAGTGTAAATACATGGCAAATCAGATCCGCAGTCCACTCGTACTCTACAAAGGTACAAAGGAAAGTGTGGAAAGTGGAAGGAATGTGGAGTGGAAGATAAGAGTTGAGAGTGGAGTGTGGAGTGTGGGGAAAGAGAGAAGGGTAGTATATAAAAGAGAGAGAGAGCGAGAGAGAAATGGGGAAAGAGGCATCCGCATCTGCACTGCTTTGAATTTTGACCTTATACCTTTTATCATTCCCACACAAGTACGTTGTACGTTGTACATTTCAGAGCTCAGAGGAAGCGGGAATGTGGAAAGTGAGAAACCAAAGTGGGATTCGTATCCGGATCTGGATTCAGATTCCGATTTGAGATATCCATCTTTTATATTCCTCCAACGACCCTTCTTCACTTTCCTCACTCAAAACTCCACACTTGAAAACTAGGATCACACACATGATATGCGGACCAACTTGTGTGCGTTTTGGGCTGTGTGCTGCATGAATAAATGTGCTCTGTGTATTTGGGTTCGGATTTGGGGTTTTTGTGAAGGGTAAACGGTGAATGGTGAAAGAGAGTCAGTTTGTAGTTTGGTGTGTGTTTGATGGTTTTTTATATTCCACTTATCCTCAATCCTCAAGTTCCCCGTCCATTTCAATGATCCGTGATCAATCATCAATCATCAATGGTACTTTTCACTTTGAACAACAACTTGTTCTTCTTTCTTCTCCATCTCCATTTCCATCTAAAAACTCTCCAATCTCCGACTGAACCCGTATAAAAATCCAAATCACGAGTCAATATCACAATTCAACAACTTTCTACAGAACTTTGCCCTTTTACGATCCAAAATATTTACTTGTTTATCTATTTATTTACAAAACAACAATTTCATGTTCCCTGGGAGATTTTTCTGATTCTGAAAATTGAATACCTCTTTTTTTAAACAGTCAACAGTTAATACCAATGACTAATGATTGCTTCACTCCCTACAAAATTTCCTGTGTCTTTTTCCACAGTACTTTCCTTATACTTGACACACCTGACAAAGTTTTCTTACGCACTGGAATCAGCAACAAAATCGGAATCCGTAAGAACTTTCCAAGAAATCCGGAAATTCCAAGAAATAAAAGAAAAAAGGTGAATGAACTAGATTTTAGATTTAAGAATCCACAAAACTAGAATATTTTTGCTGAACAGGCAAATAAAGGTTTTAAAACGTCGATTTTCCCTGTTTTTGTTGGCAGAAAGCCATGTGATACAACGCGGAAAGCCAACGAGGTTTCCTGTTCCTAGTTTTATATTTTGTAGGTTCTTTTTTCATGCATTTTTACTCATGTTTTTCAATTTGAAATTTTGTTAAATTAAAATTCATTACGCCTTTGAATTAAGCAAATAAAAAATAATAGTGCATAGAAAATTAGTTGATTAAACGATTTGAAATGTGCAAGATTTAGAATAATTAGGCTTTAGAATTTGTACTCTAGTTTTTTTAATTTTTACTTTTGACTTTAATTCTCTCTATTGCTCAGTGGCAAATAATAATAAATCGATGGAGAGAGAAATCAAAATCAAAGGAATGGGAATTTTTGGATGAAAGACATTTTTCTCTAGTAAAGTCAAAAGTCAAAAGGAAAAAGAGAAAAACTAAGAGAGCAAAAATGCTCACATATCCGATCCGAACTGAAATAAAAATTTGGTCGCTGTAGCTGCTCAATTCTCGATTCTGAAAGTCGGATGGAATTTGAAGAGGGAGTTGATTCAAGTCTCAATGCTCACAAGTCGCAAATCACAAGTCCCGACTGGTGAATCCTGAGTCGTGTGTCGTGTGTCGTGAGACATCAAGGATTTAATTATTTATTTTCATACAGAAAAAGACAGAATAAAGAATAAAGTAAATCGAAAAAAGAGAGGAAAACAAGTCAAGTCGAGAGGTACGGCCCCATGCATCACCAGTCGCAGTCATCAGGACGAGAGACGAGGAAAGAAGAACGAAGAGTACCAATTCGCATGGAATTCGAATCCAAATTTCCCAGCTCGAGCCACTCGAGTACGGCGACAGAGAAAAAGAAAAGAGAAAAGAGAAAAGAAAGGCTGAGTTAAAGTGAAATAGTGGAATAGTTGTACTCATTGGTTCAGAATAAAAAGATGGATTCCGCTTTGGTTCAAATGTCAGTGAAAATGGGTTCGGGTTAGCCAAAGGCGACGTTGCTACAAATATCTACAATCTACAATCTACATGCACCTCTTTCCTACACTTTGTACTTTGTACAATGTATTTATATAGAATATAGATTGAAAAAGTAGCCAGAATCACAGTTTAAACCTTTATATTTTATATTTTATATGGGTATGGATTTTCTTGTATACATAGGTTTTGATTTCATGTGGTTTCCTCTTGGTTTTTCTTTTAGTTCTCTTCATAAGAGTATTTTTTTCATTTCGTGTGTCCTCTCTGTTGAATTTTTGTGGATGTGACCATATAAATATCTGTGTGTGTGTACAAAAATGTGACATATATATTATATTGTCTTGAATTGAGGATGCTCAATGCTCAATCCAAGCCAAATAGAACTAACCCAAACCAAAGCAATACCACTGCCAATGCCGATGCCGATACCGAAATTCCATTGTCATCTCAATCCCCTGGAAGTGCAAGATTTATGGAATTGTCTTGAGCTGAACATTGAAATAAATTGAAAGGCTTCTCAAACCACAGCACAGAACAGAACAGAGGGAATTTTCTCAAGTCTTCCTCTTTCTCTTTTTCTCATCCTTTAACTTCTCATCCTTCTCATTTTACTTTCTCTCCCGGTTTTTTCTCCATCATATAAAATACACAAATACATCTAATATCTAATCGAGCCATTTCCTCATCTCATCCATTCACCCTCTTTCTATTTTATCCGCCAAAAGTTCAATGCTCAATGCTCAATACTCAATACTCTATGCTCGATGCTCGATGCTCGATGCTCGATGGTATGTATGGTATAATACTCTATGATTCTTAACAACCAATTATGTCTATTCATTCCAATCCATTCCATTGTAATCATAATCATTATCATCATGATTATTACATTGTCTGACTTGTCCATATTTTTATCGTTCTTTTTATTTTCTATTTCAACGATGCATTCAATTCAGTTCTTCGTTCTTCTCCTTCCGCAGCCTCATAAAATATTATCTGTTTCCTATCAAATATCAAACCTTTTGCTATGATTCAAATTTTTCTAAGGATTTCCCGTGATTCACTCTTTTACCCTGTGACATTTGAATGGAAGGGTTGAGATTTATCACTTAAATACTCTATGCTCAATACTCAATACTCTTTGCTCAACGCAGCTTAAGGCAAAGGATATGAATAATGCGGTAGTGGTGGAGAATGGAGAATGGAGAATGAATTCAATGTTGTATATCAAAGGCCATTATCCATTTTCATACATTATATTACATCAGTCTGTATTTGTATCTTTGGATTTTCATTGGATTGGATTGGATTGCTTTATGTGTTTTTTCTTTTTTTTGGTGAAACTGTTTTAGTTTTCTGTTTTGAGTTTTGAGTTTTGTGGAATTGCATCAAAAAGTCTATTTGGTGTCTAGTTTCGAATTTCGAATTCGAGCTTCCAGCTTCAAGTGTACTGCGTCTAAAGAGAGGGTTTTCATTTTCACTGGAAAAGAGTATCAGCATCAGCTTTCTCTCTCTCCTCAATTTTCATCTCTCCTCTTTGTTGTTCTTCTTCTTCTCGGATTCGTGTACTGTATTTCTTTTTCTTTTTCTTTCTCTGAATGCTGAATGCAACTGCAAACAGTTTTTTTTCTCCTGTTGTTCTGATGTTGTTGCTGTTAGGGCTGTAAAAGTGTCAATAAATATAAAAAGTGGGGAGGAGAATGAAATAGTGGAAAAGTGGAAAGGGACAGACGACAGTTTATGTTCAATGTAAGATGTACAAGAGGAGAGAAGGAACACACACAAAAAGAGGGGAAAACAAGCACTTGGGCAAATGAATTCAATTGAATCTTTTCCCACCATTTCACTCTCTTCTCGATTCTCTCCTCTTTTCTCTTGTCCTGTCTTCGAGAATCTTGACACTGATACTATGAACATTCTTCCCTGCGTTTCCTGGACAATATTAATTTTATGTGAGCTCCAAATGCACCAAAAGTAAAAAATCAAGATAATCTTTTTAATGCTATTTACTTTGATTTGAATTTGGCGGAAACTTGAATTAGGTGGGAAACTTGAATTTGGCGGAAACTTGAATTTAGCGGGAAACTTGAATTTGGCGGAAACTTGAATTTAGCGGGAAACTTGAATTTGGCGGAAACTTGAATTTTGCTTACTCCCTAATCAAACCGTTGTGAAATGTACCGCCACGCGGTGGTGGGTAACAGTTAGTTATATCTCAATAAATTAAATGTAAAACGTTTTAAAGGTTAAAGTTCTAATTTAAAAAGTCCAAGAATTTCTCCACCCCTTTCCTTGTTTAAGGTAAATGGTAAATTTTGAATTTAAAATGATTTTAATTTAGAGCAAAATGAAAATGGGGTTTTAAACCTGCAGAATTCAAATCAGTGCGTCTGTGTTCTCTAATCTGTACTCGGCACGTGGAATTTGGAATTCCTATTCAAATTCACATTCCCATTCTAATTCTAATTCTAATCGAAATCCACACACATGTACAATGCACAACGTACAAATACAGAATGAGGGACGCACATTTGATTTGAAAATAGACTTGTTATGGAAATTTGCAAGTGAGTGATTCATTGTTTTTGGGTTGAGCTCCAGCACCAGCACCAGTTTCAGCTCACGGGAACCTGAAAGTGAAATTGAAAGTGAATGTCGTGGAGCACTGAGGATTGAGGATTGAGTTTTGTGTTGGGTTGTAGGGTAATTTCTCCAAGTGTTAATTACCTCACAGTGGTAGTCGTGGATGTGGACGTCGACGTCGACATTGGTGGGATGGGATCGTCCCATTTCGCCTTCTCTTCAAACTACTCTCAATACAAATGCACAAGTATTTCTACTTCTACTTCTATTTCAACACCACAATAGAATAGAATAGAACAGAGAACAGAACGGAATAGTGTGAATGGAGATGAAAGGAGAGGACATGTGCAATGAACAATGTGCATATGCTTTACATTCTACATTCTACATGCATGAATTCTCTACAACTTGTACATATTCCTATGTGTGTATTGTTTTGTCCTTGTCCTGTTTTTTGTTTCAAGAAAACCTACGGAAGTATAAAGTATAAAGTCTAGTATCTACAACTAGTGTGAAACCAATTCAAGTTGAGCTAAAAGCCTCATTGCCTCATTTCTACGTGTACATGTACAAAAGTCCTATTTCTCTTGTAATAGAGTATAGAAAATAGAAAATAGGGAAAAGGGGATAGAGGAGCGTCAAAGTAGCCGGAATGAGGAGGGAGTAGTTTTCTAAATAGTTTTGAGGAAATTTAGTTTACTTTAGTTGTTTAGTTTGTACCTTGTACATGTGTAGAACAGAGTGTAGAGTGTAGAGTGAAAAGAGAAGAGTGTGGAGTGTGGATATCTCGGTTTAATGTGAGAGACTCCATGTGTAGTTGCACTGTTGTGGGCTTTCTCGTTCTTTCCCTCTCTCACGCTCATCACCATATGGAATATGGACTTTAAATGCTAATGGAAAAAGGAGAACACCAAAGAACCAAAGAACCAAAGTACCAGAGAACCAGAGAATTGTTTTCCCTTCTTTTTTCTTTATTCTCTATATTCTGAAAATTTTACACATATGTACAACGTAAAATCTACAATCTATAGTATTTGTTGGCCATGAAATAAACAGTTAATTGTCCGTCTGCAGGCCGCAGTCTAAAGAAAAATACATAGGCATTGAGTATTGAGTATTGACTATTGACAAGCCCAAAAACAGACCGATAACAAACAAACCAAAACAATAGCTTTGAAACCAGGAAGAAAAGCTACCCCTACATTTTCTCAATTCTCAATTCTCAGTTCTTGGGATTTGGATTTGGAAGTAAAATTTTTTAAATGAAACTAAAAGTTGAAACTTGCAGCGGAAACTACTAAACTCAACTCAACTCATAGAGAAAAAACGTATGGGAATGGGGAAACTGTAGACTCATTTACTCTAAATTTTAGTACAACTTGAACCTGCACAGAGAAAGACAAGAGGAAGAAAAGAAATGAGGGCAGTTATTTGTTTTTGGGAGTGAAACCGTTTCCGGAAACCGAACCGAACCAAACCAAACTTGTTTTCCCTTTTCACTGGAAAACTAGAGAAACTAGAGAAACTCCCGTACTGCATTCCACTACATTGTATTGATATTGATATTGCCTTCGTCCTCATTCTCCCTCCTCCTGCATCCTCCTCTCTCTTTCTCTCTTTTTCTCCTTGTGTGTTCAGTAATGGAGCTTAATGAAACTCTGTGTAATGTAATGGGTAACGGGTAATGGGTAATGGCTAATGAGACCTGAGCAAATGACACAGTAATACCAACAAATTTAACTCCCTAATCCACATTCTCCAACAAATAGTGTAGACTGGATTCCGAATTCCCGCTGCACCCCAATTTAAAAATCTTTCAATTAGACCTCACAATAAACCCTAAACCCTAAACCTCTTTCTTTCCCCCACCTTTAATTTTTATTGTACACGTGTTAAAAGTACTGATAAAATTTCCAAATTTTAAATTTCTCCAGCCCTTCTAAAACTCTTTGAAAAAGTGGATGATTTTTTTGAATCAAGGGAATGGACCGGAAAAAAATGGGTAGGATTCAAGATTCAAGATTCAAGTGCGTTATGCATAAAGTGTACAGTGTGTTATTGTGTACACAAAAGGGTGTAGAATGGAGAATGGAGAAAAATCGGTAGGTGTACAATGTACAGTTTACAAAGACGAGAAGAAGAAGAAAAAAGAACGGAGACGGCGACAGGAAATAGAAGCAAGTGAGAGGAAAGGATTGTGTGCTTAGACGTTATTTAGTGTGGATTTAGTCTAGATGACTAGATTGTGGGAATGACTCCGTAAGCACTGAGCACTGAGCACTGGGGAAAGAAGCAAAGAAAACAAGAAAAGAAAAGAAGAAAAGAGAATAAACACTTTCTTCTTCATTTCTTTTCTCCTCAGTCGTCTTCTTTTTCTTCTCCTCGGTCGTTGTGTAGATAAGTAAGTAAACACGTGTGAACAAGGAAACAAGGAAACAAGAAAAGGAGGATGAAATGAAGAATGAAGGAGGTCCACAGAGAACGGAGGACAGTGAATGAAATGGAACATGTACAATGTACATTGTACAATGTACTGTGTATTTGGTGTCTAATGCTGTCAGACTGCTGCACTGTCACTGGGAAATCATACTTGTCCCTTGATTTCTAGTTTTATCTGTCTTGTCTCTACATCAAAAGTTGTGTGTCTCTGAGTGTGAGTGTGTTTGGAGTTTGGAGCTTGGAGCTTTGAGTTGCATATCTGTTGCAGAACCAAAGAGAAAGAACCGAAAAGAATGGGACATGAAATCTTCACACTTGCAGAGTACTCACTTTTAGCATCTCTCCTTTTTTCATCTCCTCTGCTTTTTCCTTTGACTACGAACAAATGACTTGGGAAATTTATATAGAGTCCTCATCCCTGAGATAAATATCTGTATCTGTATCTATATAATGCATATGCACTCGAGTAGCTCTTGTACAACGCACCATTTACAATGCTCCATTTTATCTAGATGTGGATGTGGAAAGATGTGGAAAAAGGAAGAAGGGGTTGTTGAATGTTTGCTGTTTGCTCTTTGTCGACTGGATCCTCGATCCTCGATCCTCGATGCTCGATCTATCTACTCTCGACTCCTCTTGCTTTTTTCTCTATTCTTCCAGCTGACTAAGTCTTCCAGCTCCTCTTTCCTTCTTTCTGTCGTTGCTCCTTTCCCTGTTTGGTCGGGTTGAGAGTTTCTCTTTCATTTTTCCTCCATTTCCTCCTTCTCCATTTGTGAGGTTGGGTTGAGTTGGAGTTTGAGTTTGATGGGGAGATGAAAAGCACTTGACTCTTGATGTTTGATGCTCGAGGAAGGAGAAAACAAGTCAAGTCAAAGTCAAAATGTACAGTTGTAGACTGTAGACATGTTATCGCCTCTTGACATTGATATCCTTGAACGTCGGACGTTGAACATTGCACAACTGATCGTTGATCTTGATCTTCTTCTCAATTTTCTGTTCACTCTTCCTTCTTTGTGTGTCCATCTCCTTGTCCATTTTCATTCCTATTTGTTCTACAAATATCTACAACCTACACAATTCAATACATGTGCACTGAATGTTGCATTGAACATACAAAAAACTGCAATCCTCTAATTCAGTTCAGGTAATTTGATAAAAGGTGGAAATGAAAATAAAAACAAATGCAATGCGGTGGGTGAAATATACACGTCGAGTTTGTCACCACTTGAGACTTTTGAGACTAGTGATTTGAGACAGTACAAATGAGTAGATTTTTATTCGAATATCAATAATGATATTAATTCTGATATAGTAAAAATTATGAAGAGGAGGAAAAAGAACACTGGTTGTGATTTTCCTGTTGTGCTTCGTACTTCGTACAATATCAAAAAGAGAAAGAAAGAAAGAGAAAAAACAGAGCTTTTGTATTTGCTGGTAAAAAGATGTAGTGTCAAAAGTGAGGGTTGTTCGTGGAGTGTATTGCGATCACGTTCTCCATCATTCTGGATTCTGGATAAACATGATGGAGCAAGTGAGATCCCATCAATTATCTACGGCACAGATCTACAACTAAAATAATCACAATTTTCCTTTCTCTTTTTTTCTCTTTTTTCTCCTTTCTCCCCTTTTTTTCTGTGTACAGTGTATTTCCTATTTCCTGCTCATTCAGCTCTCTCTTTTTCTTCTTATTCACTCTCTCACAGTTGATAGTTTATTCCTTTGGCTGCCCTCTCCCAAAATAGTCGCAATATATCAAATCATAACCCACAACCCACAGCACTTTCACTTTTCCCCCTCAGACATAATACTTTTCTTTTCTAGAGTCTCGAGTCTCGAGCCTTGAGTATTTGTACATTTCATGTACAATGTAAAACGTAAAACGTAGTTTCTCTGCACATTTCAAATATCCTGTTTTTCCCTTCTGTATCGACGACTTTGTACTTTGTACAAAATACAAACTACAAAAAACATGGAATACACTGTACAAAATAGAGAATACTGTATATACACATTAGACATTAGAGTTAAGCCTTTAAAACAAAACACTCAAACAAAAAAAGTTTCTTGAGACTCCACAGGAGAAAGTAGGGTATTAGTGGAGACAGCACAAATTTTTTTCAACCCCAAAGTAAAACAAAGAAAAGAACAGCAACTGCTTCAACAAACGTGTAAAAAGGAGGAGAAAAGACAGCCTGTTTTTTTATTTTTTTATTTTTTTATTTGTGTGATGACTGGAAACTGGAAACTAATTTAGGAGACATGGTGTAATACGTAACAGAACAAAGTCCTTTCAATTTATCTGTTCCAGATCTGTCATTTCATAACTTATTTGTAATATCGTTTCCTATTTCCTATTTTATATTTCCAATTTCAAATTTGCAACTGATCCTCAGGAAAAACTATTTTACAGTATTACACAATGAAAATGGACAAGATAAAATTAGCAGGACAAAAATGAAAAATGTATGGGACTTTAAAAGTTTTTGAAAAGAAAAAACAAAACATGAGATTTATACAAATAATATTTTAATTTCCTGTTTGTTTCCCAACAAGATTTTTCTACAGTAAACAGTAAAACAGTAAAAGATAAAAGAAAGAAACCCTGAATGAATTAGAAGCCTGAATATTTTTAAAATTGACAAAGTGTTGTGAAATGCTAGAGAAAAAGAGTGAGAAAAAGGCAATCACTACTTTTGAGCCGAGTTGAAGCTTCCGTGATTTGGGATTGAGTAGTGACTATTGACTAGATTTGTAAAAAATGCCGGTTTTCCTTTGCACAGAGAACCTTTGGAGTTTGGAGTTTGGAGCTTGGAATTTGAGAGGGAGAAGAAAAAATGTCTTACAAAGGAGAAGAAA
This sequence comes from Sminthurinus signatus, assembly GCA_019776565.1. Taxonomy (NCBI): domain Eukaryota; kingdom Metazoa; phylum Arthropoda; class Collembola; order Symphypleona; family Katiannidae; genus Sminthurinus; species Sminthurinus signatus. The sequence goes on from JABASP010003806.1 coordinate 10,640, forward strand.
AAAGAAACAAGTGAACCGAAGGGAAAGGCGGACAGATCTACTCAGTCACTTACTCCTTGAGTAAAGGCTAAATGTGCCATTGGCACTGAATTTCCTACATGAATCCGGCAGACAGTAGACAGTAGACAGTAGACTGAGCCCGAGTAAATTTGGTAGTTGGTTTGGTTGGTTGGTATTTGGTATTTGGTGGAACGGTAAAGAAAAAGAAAGAGGAAGGAAAACTCGTTCGACTCCAATTTCCATCCGTTATTAGTTAAATTTGGCTAACATTTCTAAATGAAGGGGAAGAAACTTTTTTCATCCGCCAGTTTTCTTCTTTTTTTTTGGTGGAGGGTGAGGGATTTTTTTTCTTCAATTCTAATTCTAATTTCATTCACATCCATCAATACATAACACATAATACATAATGCATACAACACACAGACAGATGCGGAATACTTTTACATGAAGTATACATGCATACTTTCTCCTGCTCTTTTACGCGGAGAAACCAAAGCCAAAGTCAAAAATACATGGGGAAATTTGCATAGAGAATGTAATTGCTCGTAGACATACAGATATTGACTGGGTTACATCGTACATCTTACATCACAGCAAACCAAAGTAAAGCAAAGTAAAGCAAAGAAGAGAGTGGAAAAAAGAACTTTACTTCAACTTGAACCTCCGACTGAACTGAACATGATGATGCGAATCAGAAAGCTCCCAGAGATTTTTATCCACAACTTTTTCCTCCTTTCTTTCACGCTTCCTCATTTCCTCATTTTCTCAATTCGTATTCGTATTCGTATTCTTTTTCTTCTTTCTTGTTTGGAGGAGTTTGAAATTGCTCTTCCACTTTTTGGATTTTTGTTCTACTATTTTGAATTCTACTTCTTTCTGGATTCTGGAATGTTTTACCGTCCGTCTGTCTTTTGGGTTTCTTGGTTCCATTTTTGGAGCAATTTCTTTCAAAACCCAAAGTAAAAACTAAATTTAGAATTTAGAATCTAGAATCTAGACTAAAGTAGCCTTTGAAATGAAAAAAATATTAAAAAGTCTCCCCTTTGAGATTCGTCAACTTGCGCGTCACTTTCACACTCGTACTTTTTTACCCCGATTCATAATCTCTGGTTTTCTTTTCTCCCCTTTTCAAGCATTTCCCATCTAAAAATCCCAACTTGTGTGTATTTCAACTTTTTCTCGTCTTTATTTTAAAAATAACTCGAGACTCGACAGATTTTTGTGGCTCAAAAGGAGCGGGAGACAAATGAAAGCAAATTGAAAAACTTACTTGTCTTCCGTCCTCAATGGGCTAAAAGCTAAAACTACATGTACACTTTTTTCCTGTATGTTGTAAATTTTAAAAGGAGTAAAATGAATAAAGTCACCTATGCTTTCAAGTTTTAAGTGATATCAAAACATTTGAATGTTTCTTTAAAAATTATAAGTGGAAGAAGAAAAAGTCATTTTTTTCTTCAAATACAACATTTTCATGTATGTGGAATGTGGAATTAAACAGTTCAACTGGAATCCTGAAGTCAGAAACCTGAAACCAGAAACTTTGTCGCCCTCAACTTGTTAATATTGAATTCATTTCATATTTCATATTGTAGACAGAAAAACTAATTTTATTTTTAAACTGGGTTCATCCAAAGTTAAAAAACTTTGGAAACTAAATTTTTACATGTGGGAAAAGTTCATAATTTCACGAGATTCGCGATTGAAAGCTGACAGCAAAAAAATAAATTGTTCATTAGCCCAGTTTTCAACAACATGTTTACAACTTTTTTCAACGTATTCTAAATTCTAATCCATTGTTTGT
>JABASP010003807.1:0-12438 GCA_019776565.1 Sminthurinus signatus
TTCTCCAAAATGTTCATCAAATTCAATTACTTCTACATCCGCATCTTTATTATTATTAGAACTACTTTGTTTCTCTAATGATGATAAAGTAGACGATGATGACAGTTTATGAGAAAGTAAAGAAGGCATATGTTTTCTACTATTAATCAAATTTGGTTGATAATGCCTACTAGATTTATGATGATGATGCTGATGAAGATGATGACTGCCACCAACCCCACCACTATTAGAAGAATCCGATGAATTTTTACGCCATATTGTTACATCTCCACCAGAACTACTTTTAAAGTTGGTTAAATTAGTTGTAGATATTTCATGATGATTCGATCTATGATGATGATGCTGCTGCTGCTGATGACTAGGAAAAGATGATGGTAAAAGTCCAGGTGTTGCTGGGAGTTTTTGTAAATTTGGTAATGGTCTATTAATTTTATCATTCATCAAGCGTTGATAATCTGAAGAACCAAAGCCTACATTATTATTATTATTGACTCCATCAGTGGGATTCAAATAAGAATTATAATACGGTGGTTGACTGCTACCAGCTGGACGTAGTAATGAAAACACTATTGATTGAATTTGTTCTTCAGTTAAATTGTCTGCAAGTCCACCAAATGCATTCGTTGTACCTTTTATTTATAGAACACAAAAAAAATGCACAAAAACAGATTAAATGATTATAGTTTCAATTAATTTCAATTAATATTATATATTATAATATAACACAACATATTATAGAACCAGACACAATTGTTGTTCTTCTCACCTTTTGGGAGTAAAGACGGGTGAAGTTGTTTGATTGAGATTATTTTTCCATTTGGTACTCGTAAATACAATCCCGCTTTAGATCTAAATATATGAATTTTCTCTCCAGCTCTTAGATATACCTCAGGTCCTGTAGGATCCCTTAAATATGCGTCCTTTTATAAATAAATAAATAAAAAGAAAAAGATAAAAATTTAAAACCATTTTATAATTTGAACAAAAATAGTAGTACACTAATTTTATAGTATATAGATAAAAACAAGTAATAAAGCTAAATACTCATACCTTTTTGACAAGCATGCTTTGAACATCAATTCCACGATCTTTCAAAGCTTGAAATGGGAAATTATTGCCAGTATAATAGGATTTACGAGATTGATGATGAGATGATGATGATTGGTAGTCTTGCTGTGAAGGATATGGTGGTTGTTGTTGTAAATGTCTTTCTTGTTGTTGGATTGCTAGTCGTCTTTGTTGAATTTTATGAAGTTCCATCATTTGATCTTGAAATGGACGAGAACTCCCAGGGAGTGTTTTAGTATTGGAGCCATAAGGAGATGAGGATGAGTAATTAGAATAATTACTATATGGATTTTGTGGCATATTTAGTGTTGTTGAATGAAGAGGAATTCCAACAGACTGATCAACAGTTTGTGGATAAAATGCTGCATATGAAGGTCGACTATAAACATAACTATTATTTCCAACGCCACTGGGAGCCCCTCCTTGATTCTTTTCAAGCTGATAATTACGATGAGCAATTCGTTTTTCACTTGCAGATAACTTTGTCTCCTTACGATCAATTAATAATGATTCATGTTCCACGGGTTCTTTTGTTAGTCTATCACCCATTTTTTCTAATACATTTTTCAATACAGGATCACCAAATTTGTTCATGTCAAAATTATGTTTGACTTGTTGCATTGAATCCATTTCTTGATGATCTGTAAATAATTCATGTATATTTAATAAAATAATAACTATACTTTATAGTTTCTGTTAAAAGCATAATGTTGATTAAAGGAAAGCGAAATTGAGTCATTTAAATATATATATGTATATAATATACAATATAGTATAATAATTTATAAATTACCTAATACTAAGAAACTGCAAACATCTCTCGTGTTCAGATGTGTTTCTGGATTCATTTCATCCACTACCCTGTCAGCCATTCCTCTTTTATTTATTTGTCGATCATAGATTCTTTTCTCCAGAGAACAGTCAGTAACAAATCTATAAATTTGACATTCCTTCTTTTGACCATATCTGTAAACTCGACAAACTGCCTGAGCGTCATGACAAGGATTCCAACTGGCATCAAATACTACAACCCTGTTTGCTCCAATAAGATTTATACCAAGTGACCCAGCACGAGTAGACACAAGAAATAAATGAACATTTTCATTTTGATTGAATTCCATAATCAATTTTTCTCTTTCTAATCCACTTGTACTGCCATCTAAGCGGAAATACTAATAAAAAAAAATATTAATAAATAAATAAATAATTATTATTGTTGTTAATGAATTAAGATTCAAAATAGAATTATCATCATATTAAAATATTGTGTATAAAAATATAATGTACGTACATCCTTGTTCTTGCTCCAATTAAATTTCTTTTTAAGAAAGAATTCAATGAGATCAAGTGTTAGTAGACTTTGAGAGAAGACCAGTATTTTATCTCCAATTTTCCGAACTTCCTCTATTATTGCGAACAATATTTGAAATTTGATTCCATTTTCTAATATTTCTGTTTTGTAGTCTTTGAAAATCGGTGTTGCCCAATCAAGACTAATACTTCGGCTGTCTGATACACCATTATTATTATTATTATTACCATTAATACTATTATTATTATTAGGATTTAAGGCAGATACAGAGGAGGAAGATGGTTGTTGTAAATCAGTATTAGATTGTTGTTGACTAACTACAGTTGGAATATTTGACATGGAAGCCATAGCTAAACCTAAGAAATCGGAACTGAAATTACTAAAATCTTTGAGACCATTATTATTATCTGTCATATTATGATTTGATTGATTTAAGAGTTTTCCTCCAGTATCTGCTTCTGTTTTATTATTTGGATTTTTCCTTGATTTTCTTGTACTATTTCTCTTTGGTTTTAATGGATCTTCTGCTTCATTAGCAATATCATCTAGATCCAAATCATCCAGAATATCTCTACTAGAATTTTTCTGTTGAGTCTGTAAATTTTAAGATAAAGTAACTGTTTTATAAATTAATAATATTTTATATTACACAAATCTAGACCTAATATCATTATTATTATTATTAGCTAAATAGATTTGACAATAACCTATATTTAATAATACGATAAATAATGTAATTTACCTGTGCATTCCATGTCGTATGCAGAATGTCACAATGATTCCATATTCTTGTACAAATAGCAAAAGCTAAAATGAATTTTTAAAATAAAAGGAAATATTACACATTTTGTTAAGCATGAAATCAATATTTTTTACATTTGCTTTAAAATTCATAAAACACTATAAAATTTAAACTACATTAATGTATCATATAATTTATTTCCTATATGACAAACCTTTTATAGGATTTGTAGTTGTAGCTTTTTCTCCATCAGCCCGTTCCCCTCCAGAACATTTTTCCCTTTCTTTTTCTTCCTTTTCCTCTTTTAGATAACGAATGAATTCTTTATAGAGAGAATATTGAATAGGTGTCATTTTTAGGAAAAATACCCATTCTTCTTTAAACGGTAGAGCAGCTTGTAGAACCAAATGAGAACGACGTTGTACAAATCCTTCAAGTAAAGTGTGAAGTACATGAGACCGGTATTTCATTAACTTTTTATCCGAGGAGGATGAATCTACACACTGCCCATTAGTAATAGGTCTTTCAAACATATTTGAAAATTCCACTTTAGAACCCAAATAGTTTGGTCTAACAAAATCAACCATACACCAGTATTCCATCAAATTATTTTGTAATGGATATCCTAAAAAAAAATATAACATAAGTACAAATTTATCAGAAATCAGTCACAAAATTAAAAATTAATTACAACTTTACAGTAGGTATATATATATAGTAAATCCGATCTACAATTTATGACTACAATATTAAATATTATAGTTTTTAATCTTTTACCTGTAAGAACAACACGTCGTTTTGTTCTAATTGCTTTTAATGCTTGAGATATACTAGCTCCACTATTTTTAATCCTATGTCCTTCATCACAAATGACAAGATCAGGACCAGGTTTTACAATGTAAGAATAAATTCTCTCTAAAAGGAGTAAAAAATTAAAAAAATCATTAGTACATTATTATTATTATTAATTATTTTAGTACATTAAGTAACATAAGTTCTGAATTCGTCGTAGTAAATATAAAGTATGAGGGTATGAGCTTATACACATTGAGAGTAACAGAATATTCATAAATGTACTTACCAAGAGTTAATTCTTCTTGAATTCGATTTTTCATACCAAAATCATCTAGAGCATTTTCTGATTTCTTTTTTGTAGATCGTTTCAATCTTTTTAATGCTAACATTCGATACATTTCATAACCTAATAATAAAACTCCACCTTCTTTACTCCAATTTTCAATTATACTCTCTCTAGAACTCAAAGTTTTGACAGTCTCATTTAAAACAAATACTTTAAAATTACGTGGTCGGAAATTCTCTTGAGTAGTAGTAGTTGCAGCTGAAGACGAGGAGGAGGGTGTAGGAGGTACAGATGACGATGAACAAGAAGGAGGATCATTATTTATATTACTATCCATTGTTGTTGAATTACTATTTTCATTCAAAATAGGAATAGGGAAAGAACAAGTCGAATTTTCACCACCATGAGTATCAGAATTATTAGTAATAGTTACAGATTGTGAGATTGACATTTTTTCATCTTCTGTTTGAAAAACTGATTGAGATTGTACACTGACTGATGATGGTGGTGGTGGTGATGATGTATCATTTGTACTCGGATTAAGTATATTTTGCTGTTGCTCTTGAGAAATATCTTCAGTTTTGATGTCTAATTTAAATTTTCGTTTCATTTGACCTGATTTCTTATCATTTTTTGACATATTATTCAACATTTCTAGTTCCTGTGGATTTTCTGATGGGAGCCAATGATTAAATTCGTTCAACCAATTTTGAATTGTATTTATTGGAACAATAATCATAATTGTAGATTTTGGACGAGTATGTCGAAAGAATACGTCACAAAATGAAACAGCTTGAATTGTTTTTCCTAAACCCATTGAATGTGCGAGTATACATCCAAATCCATTTGAAGTATTAAATCTTTCAATAGATTCCACTACATTATCGTAAAGAAAACGTATACCACCAATCTAAAAAAAAATACATAAGAAACATATTATATTATAGAACATTATAACAAAAATATATGATATTATATTAAGTATTTTTTAAATTTGAATTATAATAATTATATTATTATTCTGTATATAAGTATGAAATTGTAAGCATAACCAAGTTATAGAATATTACATCTATTATTTAATATAATTTTTATAAAAAACAAAATTTTGTACTTGATGTGGTTTAACTGCTCGAGCAACTTGTGGAGCAAGAAATATATCTGGATCTTCAGGTGGATGTTGTACATTTACTAGAACACGACCAAATTCATCTGGAATATTATTTTCATCTTCTTTCCCTTCCTTTTCAATTTCATCATGAAATGTTGGTGGACTTAATACAACACAGTCATCACTTGAATCACTTTCTTTCCCTTTATCATCCTCATTATCTGAACTAAGAGAAATGATTTCACCTGTCTCATTTTTACAATTATTATTATTATTATTAGGTTTGGTCATAGTAACAGTTCCACCGCTACTATGAAATAGAGAATTCACATTATTTAATTCATCTTTATTTACAAAACAAGAGTTTTCTATTTTGACATGATTCATTTCTTGATCATCATCATCATCAGAAGATAAAGTTACAACTTCATCAACTTTATTTTTACTACTACTACTATTTTGAATATGAGCAGCAAGTAAGCTTGAACTTAATCCAGGTGTTAATGATGATGAGGATGGCGGTGTTTGTTGTAGGAAATTTAAACCTTCAGCAGCAGATAAAACATTATCAAATTCTTCTTTCATGATTGGTACAAGATTATTATTATGATGCAAACCACCACGAAGCATTTGAAGTAAATTTTGTTCTTTTTGTTGTTGAAGTTTTGCTTCAACTCGTTTTCTTCTTTCTGCCTCCTCTCTTTGAGCTTCTAAAGTTTCATCTTCTAAGTGATTACTTGAGAGGATATCACGAATATTTTTTCTCAGATTAGCTGCTTTATTCTTCTTTTTCAAATTATTTTCTACTGTTGAACTTTCCTCAGAAGTTGATTTTGAGGATTTTTTCTTTTTCTTTTTTTTCTTAACTTTCTTTTCTTTATTTGTACTGGTTTCAGGATCAGATGCTTCTGATCCCCCTTCTTCATCTTCTTTTTTAACATCATCATGTACAATTTTTATCTTTTTTGTTTTCTTTTTGACTTTTTCAATTCCTTTCTTTGGTGAACTTTCTTTATTTTCATTTTCAGTAGTTTTTGGTTTCTTTTTTGTTTTCTTAGTGTCAGTAGTTGTGGATTCAGTCAAAACTTGTTCTCCATCATTATTAATATCATCAGTTTTTATATTGTCTATTTCAATATTTGAATCATTTTCTAATGTCGTATCTGATGGAATTATTATTTCCTTTTCCTTATTTTCAATGCCACTTTGTTGTTTATTATTTTTTACTAAAGGCACAACTTTTTTACTCACTACACTATCATGAACTATATTGTTATTTATACAGTAAGGATTTGAATTAGAAAATAAAGAAGAGTAATCTGAACAAGTTGTAATATCTGATGGAGGAAATTCTAATTCAAATGTTGAAGTAGTTACTTCAGAAGAAGAAGAATTAGGAAGAGGAGGAGGAAGCTTGTTTTCAGGATCATCAATTTGATTTTTGTCATCAATTTTAATACGTTTGGATAAAGGTTCATTTATTTCATGTTCATCATCATCATCATGGAGTAGAGCTGCAATCAAAGATTCTGGAGACTCTTCTACCCTATTTCTCTTTTCTCCTAATTCTTGATTACAGGACGATGACAGTTCATCAAATTGTTCCATAGAAGTATTAGATGATAATAAATTATGACTGCTATCCATTTCGACACCTCCCCTCAATATTACCCGAAAATGGGGGATTTCTTGATAATCCTAGAAAATAAATTAATAAATAAATTATTATTTTAATTTACAATTGTGATCTGTTTCAAGTAGAAGTATATTATCTACATATATAAGAATACATGGATAGATATATATTTATAGTATAATGTGTAAACCATCACACATCACACAAAACACACTTGGAAAACATCAGTAAAAAAAAAGATACACACTAAAGAATGTACTTAATGACATAGACTAAAATGTAATAAATTTTTACATACTTTCGGCATAATATAATTCAGAGTTTTAGAACACACGAGAAAAAAAAACTTGAAGCAACTTGATACGTATATAATTTGTCAGCAAATGCGTAAATAATAGCACATTTGGCAATTCATTCAATCCTTCGGTAAAATAGGTTCTAATCTTTTTAGTTTGAATAATTTGAAGTTCATGTATTTGGTATTACGTACATGCTAATGATATTATGATGTGTGTGTATATATATATATCTATGTTATATAACAAGGTAGTTAAATAGCATTATATAAACGTCATTGTCTCTCTCTCTCTTTCTTCTCTACGTGTGTTTATTGTTTGTGTTTTTTACTATGTACTTTAGTTAGCATTCATGAGCTATTATATTTCAAATACTAAAAAATAAAATTATACAACATCCCTATGTACAGCACGTATGTAATAATATATTATTATGAATTATGAACATGTGATAATACTATTAATATAATTGAGAATATATTATATATTATAGTCATACCTTAACCATATAAATCTTTTAATGAATGAATTTTGAAAACTATATTTGATATACATCCCAACACGATATAGTAGGTAACATTTTTCGACTGTATTAATAAATAAATAATTTAATGACATAAAATATTATTTAGTACTACAACCCTTGATTTGATTAATTGATTACAGGTTGAAATATGTAACTTTTGTTGTAAATAGTTCGTAAAGATGTAAAGATCTCATACTACACTTTGTATTACATACTTCAGTTTTTGGATTCGCTTGACAAATAACTCGGTAACTAATAACTGATTTTTGATTGTTCGTTTTTTTCTACACATACATTCTAGGTATTTATAGAGACATTACAAGATATAAAAACACCTACCTACAAAAAAAATTGAAATAATGAATAATATATACATTACAAACCAATTAAAACATTTTGTGATGAAATTTGATCATTTTTGATCATTTTATATTACACTACATACTATATTATACTAATATCATAACTAGTGAGCTCAAGTAAAAATAAATATATATATATGTATATGTACATTGACATGTTTTTTGTCAAAAGAATTAGCTGACTTACCTAATTAAACTTTCATGACTGTGTACAAAACGTCAAAGTTGTTGTTATTGTTTCTTCATGTTGTCTGAGAGTGAATCATTATAATTTATAATGAATATGATGGATGATGGGGAATAATAGACTTTTGTATAATATATAGAAGCTATAATTATTCCTCTACTTCCTTTTACATTAACTTTTCCAAGAAATAGATAATATTTTTATTAGTTCTACTAGTCAGCCGATACTTAGTATGGATGATGAGATGAACGATGATGAATCATAAAGATTTTTTTTTAAGTCCAAGGTTCTTCCACTTTGTTTTGATTCTTGATTTCTTGATTAGCACAGTTTTATTTCTAGTTTCTAGTTTACATTATCAAATACACCACAAAATGAAAACGTTTGTCATTAAAACTCTGAGTAAAACGGAACTATAATATTATTATTATAATTGAAGAACCAGAGATAACAATGAACTTTACGATGTATAATGTGATAAAAACTAACTCTGAACTCATACGTCCAAATGTCTTGTATATATAATATATTATTATGATGATTTTAGCGTTTAACTTTAACGAGATAAAAACTAATTATATATATTGTACAAATATGATTTAAATAAATAAACTACAACCTAAATTAATATGTAAAATTCACGTATATATATAAGTATATATTACGAAATATACGGTACTTAAACTTCTATCTTGTATGAATATTAAATGTCTAATGAAAAATTCAAAATGTGTGCCCCAAAAAATGTATCGGCGCTTATGAAAATGGCTCAATTGCAGAAAATTATATTTTTATACACATTTAATCAAAATTAGATTGTAAGTCTTCCATAACATGATATTTTAACCCTCTTTTTGGTTATTGTGTTAATTAAAAATTTTCACTTCAATTATTTCTAATTATTTTTAATAATTATGATTTTCAAAAACGCCTTTTAAAATTAGTTTCAAAACTAGACGTTTAGATCTATTAGAGAGGATTCCATTCATACCTCGCAAATCATAAAAACTGCAAAATTGAATAACTTTATACTATAAAGTTTATAGTACAGGAAAAGTTACTTTATCATACTTATAATTATTTTGAAACAATCATTATTGTTTATTGTTGCTTTACAAAACACGGAACGGTGACCAATTTTGATTAAAATTCTCCATTACAGCCATTTTTTATTTAACGCTCACAAATTTATTTTTAATTTTTCTACAAGGTGGCATACACTGCCAGTGACTGTAGAAAATACGTTTTGTTTTTTTATTTGACTCAACATTGACAAAGAAAAAATTCATACATTTAGGGAAAAACGAAAACGTAACATAGTCAAACATAGTTTGGAATACAAATTTTATAAATAAAATTATGTTACATAATAAAACATCTCTTTTACTGCTCTTTTATTATATCAAAGTAGTTTGTGCGGATAAACAAGATGAGTACGATAATTAACATCACTATTACGATAACCTGTGGGAAAATAAATGGTTGACTGTCAGTACTTTTGTTCATGTATAACAAATAAGAAACGTATTGAATTATTTTAGTAAAAGTAGTAAAAAAAGAATAATGAAAATTCACCTTTGATACACCTCTACAACTTCTATAATAATCCATTTCAACCAAAAACAAAGCTCCAAGCAGGAGACATTTCATTTCAACATGCATGTCTAAAATCACAAATGAAAATGTACACAGTACTTATAGCTATTAAAAACTTCATTATATATAGTATCAAATATATATTATGTTTTCAGCAGCATAGTATGATATTATTTTGTACTTTTGATTCCATTTGTTTAAAATATACAAACCTTCTCGAAAACAGACCTTCTGTCTTTCAACCTTTGCTACAACTGGAATTTAAATACATATGTTTACTTATTTATTTATTAAAATGGAAAAACATTTGTTTGTCTTCATACTCACTAAAAAAGATTCATAAGCTTTTGTATTCATATTCATTTTTTTGTCATTTGTCACTTGTGAATTTGCTTACTTTCAGTGTTCACTTCACCTCCCTCCTCTCTTTGTACATCAGCAAAAACCTTTTTGATTCAGATGAACTGAAATTAAAGTTTAATCTATAGGAAAGTAATAATACTAATTATTATTATTATTTTTTTTAGATAATTGCAGCTCAGCACACGAAATAATTACCAAAAATGGACGCGAAGGACATCGTATACACACACGACAGCATTTCCCAACAATTGTCATTATACGATTTTCTTCTGGATCCAAAACTTCATAAGACGGTGTACAACAAGTATAAATTTGTGACACGGTTCCAAGTAATTTTCCTCCTACTGCTATAACATCAATTTTAGCTCCGGCACATTCTGCATGAAAAAGGCACAACCTAAAATTTTTACATTTTATACAAGTAAAAGTTAATAAAGCCAGATAGCAATAAAAGAATCAAAATAAGAACTTGATTTCAACCAAAGGAAAAATCATTTTATGAAAATGTAAAACCAATTTCCAATTTAAAATCATCATGACTTACAAGCAGGAACATCTTTGTTTGATTTGAATAACGACATCTCCATTTGGATCAAAGAGATGGACCAGAAACGGCCTATAACCTTGACACAGAACGTCACACACCTGATTACAAGTTATTTTTAATATAATTACAACTACATACAAAACATACAAAATTATTGTATCATTTTGCCTCATTTTCAAGCTCTTTGAGATCTACATATACGGATAATTGATAGACCATTAAACACGCACATGTTGGTGCTTGTCTGCCCAAAACCAAAATACTTGCTATACTTCAATTTTTTGATTTTGAGAAGATTATAGCTTTAATAATATAATAAATAATACAGATTTGGTTTTATTACCCATTTCACATTTTCTCCACAATGGTATAATTTCTTCCCAGATTGATCTGTCACACTAAACTGTCTATTCAATTCCCAGTGAGATAATTCTACAGTCAAAAATCAGCTACATGTCATTTTCATAGGCAAAAAAGGGAAATTCTGGATAATATATTAATAAATCTGTAAACTTAAAGTAATATACTTGCAGATTTTCGTTAAGGCACTCACGTTCTACAGGGACTGCATTCTCCAAATTTACTAAAATGCAATATAAATGCAGTTAAATTATTGTTAAATGTTAAACAAAGAGCTCATGTATAAAATACGCTTGTACTTCATGTTTTAATAGAAAAAAAGAAATAGTACTTTGAATTATGCCGACCAATGCCTCCAGTCCAGGTGTGATGTCTTTTGTTCTCTTTGATCTTTCTACAGATGAATAAACGAGTAACAGTACCATTTACTTTATCATAATATTTCATAATTTGATTGAGTTTCACCTACATACACAGTATATTCAAAATTCAAATAAATATTAAAAAGTATTAAATGAACTTACTTATCCTATCAATAGATTTAAGACTCGGAGTTCTTGATCTTGAATGACCTTCTTCTTCCGCATCTGAGTTGTCATGTAATTTTGATCTGGTTACTTTAAATTTAATTTTCTTTGATGTCTCTTCCTTAGATTTGTGCTTACTCCGAGATGTTTTTCCAGCTTTGGAACTGGCCTTATGTGATACTGTGTCAGCAAGTGAATTGTCATTAGTATAGTTACTATTCTTGATTAAATCTGTTTGTATTAGGGGTTGTATTTTGTTTTCAAGTGAAAAAAGCTCTAATATTGTTGATATGCTAGTTTTTTTATTCTTCTCGACTATATACTGTGATTCCACATCATCTGCAAAACAAAACAATACAGCGTTATACTTAAAATAACAACATTTAATGTGGTGTTTTAGTTGTAAATAATAAAGACAAGTGATTTAAAGACACATTAAAGACATGATTAGTTTCTGGGTTATGTATTATAGATACATTATTAAATTTAGAACTATTACGGATTTGCTTGATTGTTTTTCTTGTGGACAATTTCCCTAACCCCAATAACTTGCCAATGTCTTCCATTTTACATTGGTCAGTTTCACTTAGCTTTTGTTGAAACTACTTGTAGTTAGCTATCCTTTTGCTAGATTCCGTTGTCTCCTACTACAATTTCTGGCCATCAGAGTAAAAACCGAGATCAGAGAAAATTCCGGAACCAGAAAACACATGACCTAAAAAAA
>JABASP010003808.1:0-12436 GCA_019776565.1 Sminthurinus signatus
AAGATTCGGGTTCATTATTATCATGGTTAATACCTGTCTAAATCCTGGATCCAAATGATGGCTGTCCTCTCAATTCAATTCAACTCAACTCTGTGGATGTGGATGTAGATTGTAGATTCTCCCTGTTGACTCTTCTTTGTTGTAATCAAACACACAAGACATAACACAATACACTGACGAGGATCTCTGCGTGTAGTTGAAATAAATACTCACTTTCATGGAGAATTGCTTTCAATATTATTTATTATTTATTTATTTATTTATTATATATTATAAACCAGGTTTTTTTCAGTATTCACAACTATTTTACACTCAAATTTTTCACAGGCAAGTTTACAACTCAATTTTTTAGTAAGAGAATTATGAGAGTTGTGACAATGACAATAACAATAAAATGACAATGAAGCACTGTTTAAATTCTATGTATGTTGACACTTTAGACACTTGACTCTTGACTCTTGAGTTTTGAGTTTTGAGTTTTGTCCGCGGGTACAATTTGGATTTTGGATTTTGAATATGTATGAGGATGACACTTGACAGTCCTCAAGTCCTCAAGTCCTCAAATTTCAAGTTGTGTTTGTATAAATAAATTCTGCTTCTTCTTGTTATGTTGTGGATGCTGAGGATTTCCAAATGGATGAGAATTGAATTGGATCAAATATCAAGTATCAAATGCACAGTACATGAAATTACATAAGAATCTTGTATTTAGTATTAAGTATTCACATGTTTTCAAGTGCACTCACAATTTACTCGAGCATTCAGCATTAAAATCAAAATCAAAACTTCCACTCAAACTCAAACTCACAGTCACAACACAACACAAGAAAGGACAAGACACGTAAACACATTTACCATTTAACATTTAACGGATCCTTTCCCTTTGAAAAAAGTGTAATAAAACCGATGAAGATTTTATAGATATTGATCTTTATTTTTATGTTATTTTATTTTGTTTGGATTCCGATACCAATTCCTCCCGTTTTAACGAGTCACTTGAGACTTGAGACTTGAGATTCGAAACTATTCAACTAGTAGTTTATGAGGCGTGCTATTAGTTTTGTCTTATTTATGTAGTTGTAGTATCAAGAATCAAGATTCTAATAGAAAGTATCGAGTATCGAGTAAAGAGTGTTGAATGTAGAGTACAGTTAATTGATTCGATCTTTTCAATTTCAATGTTCATTCAATACAAGATACACGATACACGAGAAAAAATAGAAAAGAGAGCACAGAGTAAACAAATGTAGAGGATAAATGAAGACAAATGTTGATGTGCACTGACAATTATGAGTCTCTCCTCCTCCTCTTTTTCAGCTGTAAAAATCTGAAATGGGTTAAAGGAATCTCTTAATTTCCCCCTGGGACTTGCTAATAGTCCATTTGAGAGAGAAAAACAAACTTTGCAGATTCTACTACTCGGATTTTGGATAAAACTTTGGATTTTGGATGCACTTTTCAACAGCCAACAGCCAACAGTCAACAGTCAGCATTCAATGCTCAATGAACAAACTTTGACATTCGACACTTTTATGCACACAACTTGATGTAAAAGTAATCTGTGATCTTTATTTAGTACTTATAAAACCAAGATACGCACGTTAGACAATGACAATTGTGAAATCTTCTTCTCTTAAAGAAAAAGCCGGCTCGCTACAAAATATCCTTGTCATAAGTAAATTTTGAGCTTTGACAACTTTTTTGTTTCCTTTTGAATTTTACACCTTTCCTTAATTAAATTTTGAGCTGAAAGATCAACTAGTTAATTAAATCGGTAGCAGAGTGTACAAAAGTCATAGAGCACTTTCACCGGAATTCAAATTCACTTTCAAATTCAGAACCAAAGCCAAAGCCAACTCTAAAGCCAAAGTGAGTTGAGTGGGATTCCTTTGATGTTCAATTTTCAATGAGTTACACTGTTCCGGTTTCGGTTTCGGTTTCGGTCTCAGTTTGGAGTAAACAAAGTAGAAAGTACAAAGAGCAGAGAGGATCAAGAATGCAGAATCCGGAATCCAGAATCAGGGACAAAGGACAAAGTTGTTGGGATTGTGGATTTTGTATTATTAAAATTCCAGGAAATTTACACTTTGATTCTCATCCAAATAATGTTTTATGCACAGCGAACAAAGAACAACGAACAAGGAACAACAAACAAGTGTGAATATTTCAGCAATGTAGCAGAATCTACTGAAATCCCTCTTTCACTTTTTCCCACTGTCATTTACAACATGTACTTTGCTTTTGTAATTGTAATTGTAATTTAAATTTCAAGGAAACTGTTCTGTTTTCCGGTTTGGTTTAACCTTTCCAACCTTTCACTGAAACTGACACTGACACTAGATGAAAAATAATGCTTTCATCTATCGCTATACTTAAACTGCAGTGTATAATTTAAATAAATACGGGTATGTACTCGTAAATTCAAATGTTTCCGTGGTTTATTCAAAAAGGTATAGAGCTCTAGATTCTAGACTGTAGACTCGTAACAGCTTTTATTCTTTGAACAATGAAATAATCACACAAATTCAAATACATGTACAATGTACAAGTATAAGTAAAAACACAGGTATGTTTTATTAAGAGTGTGGTGATCGCGCTGGTGTGGTGATGAAATCACGAGGAGCGTGATGTGTTCTCGACAACGGCTACTAACAGACTGCCTCACTGACAACAGGAGAGTCGACGTGAGCCCAGGATCTACAATCTAGAATCCAAAGTCTGGAGTATAAAGTATCGAGTATATCTTGTAGAGTATAGAGAACAGGGTATAGTGTATAGAGCAGAGGGTTTACGGTGGACTTGAGCATGGACATGGACATGGAAACGGGAAGACAACAAGAAAAGAAAGAGAGGATGAAAACTCAGTACTCAGTTCTCAATGTCTTCTTCCCTACCGAAACAGAAACAGAAACAGACACGCATAAACACACAACACATGGGAAAAGGACGGAGGGGAACGAACGGAACTATACTGTATTTTGTACATACATGCGTCTACACTCTACGCACTAAGCACATCACACACTTCTATAAAAATCTCCAGTCTACGCTCACTCACTCTCACTCTCGCTGTACATTGTACATTATTACAGTGCTGGAAAATGGAAAATGGGAAAGATGGATAAGGTACATTTACGCTCTAGCTTTTGTACACCCTCATGCGTATAGTGCGTATAGTGCGTAACTTTGTGCGTGAACCCTGTATTCTGTATTATACAGTGGAGGAGAGAACCTGTATCTATCTATCCATCTACATTGTACACTGTACACTGTACACAGATGAGGATTTATCCGTAACGCACAGCTCCTCTTGTAAACTACAGCTACTAAATGGAAGTAGTAAGTATTGGGAATTTTACAGTGTACAGTGTACAGTTTACAGTGCTTACGAATGTGATACCTGGAACCAGGGAAATTTTGCTACATCTCATGTCTCACATCTCGCATCCATCCGTCGGTAGTACATGGATTTCCTCGAGCTGTTTTACTCTTTACTCTGGATTCTGGATTCTGGATACTATTTTCTGTACTCTGTGCAATAGCGTACCAATTACACACTACCAAGTATTAACAGACAGGAGAAGGTAGACGGTGGACGGTGTATCAATCAGTACTCATACTCGTTCTCACAGGATTGAGTAATACTTACAAGAGTGCATTACAACACACCCTGAAAATCACATACTCTATTGCCAAAAGCTCTTTTGTTTCTCCATTTTCCATACTTTCCCATTTTACATTTTACACATTGGCATTCCACGTTTTTCCATTTCCAGGTTCATCATCAATTGATGCATGATTTGTGATGCGTGGTGCGTGATCAACGGAATCACAAGACATTCTGCTCCTCCAAGTTTTCAATATAAACTATAAAGATTGTGTTTGAGTTTTGAGTTGGCTATTTTCATTGTGTATTTTTAATGTGCATGTGCGGATGTTTAATGTTTTGAAGCAGTTTATTTGTAGAATTTACAGCCCTGGATTATTAATTGATGACTTGTTACTTGTAATTTGGATTTATTCTCTCATTTTATTACCAACAAACGAAAAGACAAAGAGAAAGATAGAGAGAAAGAGAGAAGAGAACAACTTAATAGATAACTTGCCTTTGACAACTAATTTGAAAACAAACGGCACACGAACCTACTTTAACCACTTACAGAACTCAAATAGCTCTCAATACTCGATTCAGTACCTTCAATTCAATATAAAGTATAAAATGTAATACACTGAACCTAAAAAGTATGTACAGAATACAGAAGAAGACTGGGGAAAGAAGATTATCCGTCTTTTCCTTTATTTTCTCACAGGGGAATTTGGAATTCGGAATTGCTAGACACTGACAACATAAAATAGAGAATAGATCTTTATTGTGAATTGTGGGTGCTCACGAGTCACGAGAGAAAATATCAAAGTAATTTAACAAGTTTTAACAACGAGAAACGAGAAACCACAAACCACAGATACAAAGAAAAAAGAAAAACACGACAGTGAAAGTGGTCAGTGGTCAGTGGAAAAAATGCATCGCATGTGCCGTAAATACTCTTCTACGTCTTCCTTTTCCTTTGGGCTGTGGAAAGTAAAAGATAATTGTTCATTCTTTCTCTCCAGAATCCAGTGTTCAGAGTTCAGAGTCCAGAGTCGTAAATCCTAAAATGAGAAATGCGTGAAATGTGAAATGTACATAAAACAACGGCATTTTCTTTATTTCCATTCCAATGCCAATGCCAATGTCAATATTACTATTTTATATTTTATATACAATTCTATTAAAATAAGAGAGCATTTTCGTGTTGGAGGATGAAGAAACTGTGTAAATATTTTAATTGGTCCAGCCAACATGAGTCATTGAGTGAGCCTTAAAAAGTAAATAAACATTAAGCAGTAATAGTAAATTAATGCCTTGGAATTTGGAATTCGGAATATTGGTAGTTTATTTCATTCGGTATTCGGTTGTTTGGTATTACGATATTACGGATTTTTGGTTGTGAACGCCCTCTCTCTTCATCTCTGCACTCTGCTCATTTCAATTCTCCCTGTCTCTGCTTTTACTGGAAAATAGAGAATAGAGAATGCATCGGCACTTACAATTACTGTAATTTGGGATTTATAAAACCTAGATACTCTTTTCTCTCTTTTTTTTGGTCCCTGTGGTCCCTTACAAAATAGGAAATACAAAAGTCCGCACATTAAGAAATTACTTTTTTTATTCCGTCTCGTGTTCCAAGTTCCAAACTCCAAACTCTGTAGACTTTCAAGCTTTTCTACACGCACAATGTACAATGTACATGTAATTTTCTTTTAATATTGGTATTGTGATCCACACAACACAGTTGTATTGTTTTGTATCGTGTAAAGTGTCAAAATAAAAAAAGTTGTAAAGTTTTCTTTTTTCTTGCTGTGGGAATTTGGAATTTGGAATCCAAATTAAATTAAATTTCCAATATTCCATATCTTTAGCATTTAAAGCTCTGTCTTTTGTGTAGTTTTTAGTTTTTTTTAATATTTTCTTTTCCATTGATGATAAAAAAGTATGTGCTTTCTCTTTTATTATATTTGTTCTTTGTCTAAAAGTAAAACAACCTTGAATTACCTTTTACTTTTGTGGGTTTCCAAGAAATTACTTGTAGAGCTCGAAACTCGAGAGTAAATAGTAAGACATTTGTTTGCTACATCTTACATCTTCATCTGATTTATTACACAGCCCAAGGCAACTTTTTATGGTAATCATTTGAACTTTGAAATTTGAAATGTGCAAAGTACAGAGAAATTGAAATATTACATGTTATTATTATTATGAAAGGCTTTTGATTTTTGTTTTTGACTTCATTGTTCATTCATAGTTGAAACAAAAGTCCTCGAGTATTTAAAAAATCCGACTCCGACATTCAGACTCTTGAGGCTTGAGACAAATGTAATTTAATGTAAATGCAAGTGCAAGTGTAATTAGTGAACGGAATCATGTTTACATTCATTCATACAAGTCCAAAATCCAAATCCATTTCTATAAATTCAGTAAGTAAATTCAACAGCTGTGGAGCATGAGAAACAAAAGGATGTGTGTGCAATTCCAGGGTAATGACGAGTTGTACTCTGTATAAAAAAATCCAATGTGGACTTTGGTGGTTGGCTGCTAGTTAAATTGATTTAACAAATTCCAGTATGATTGAACAATAGAAAATGTACAATGCACAATGTCAAATATACAATGTGTTTGCAAGAGTTTGTCTTCATTGTTTTAGCTATGAGACTTGTTCGGTTGAATGTGGATTTGGATTTGGATTTAGTTTTGGATGTGGGATTGGATTTCAGAGTTGATTTGACGGGCAGTGATTGCTCAGACAACAAGACAACAAGAGCAAGAAGAGGAAGAAGAAAAAGGGACAAGCTAATCAGGCAGCTGGCTACTCAATCACAACACCACACAAAACAAGACACAAGTACAACAAAAGCCCTGTCAGCTTATGGACAACCAACATCAATTCAACTGAATTACTGAATTCAATTCCAACTCCAAACTTCCAAGTTTCTTTCCATTCCATAACGACGATGATGGTGCTTCTGCTGCTGTTATCCATCCATTAAATCCACGAGTTGATGTGATAATTATTTCTTGTGTGGTCAACCATTCTTTATTCTTTCATGAGGTTTTAAAAACACATTAATTTTTTCCATTCAGCGCTCACCATTCGTCCTTTATCCATCATCCATTATTCACAATCCAATCCCGTCCAAAGTTCTGCATTGGACGTCTTTTCTATAGTGTCCAGTGTCTAAAGTCCGTCTTCCGTTGTGGAGATGAAGATTGAGTCATGAAGATAATTGTGAAAATGAGCACGTACCAAAAAAAATGCCAAAGACGAAATACTCAATACTCAATACATGTAAAATGTCATAAGAACATAAAAAGTGATATTTAATAGTTATTGTTTTGGTTTTTGGTTGTGGTTATTTCATATCATATTTAATCTTGAGTCTTGAGTCTAGAGTCTAGATTCTGGAGTCTGAAGTCGTTTCAAATAAAAACTTGTACTATTAAATAGTTTGTTTCATCCATGAGGTTAATGATGCGTAATCCTCAATCTTCAATCGTCAACAGTAAATTTTAATGGATCAGTGGAAAATCTCTTTTGTTGTATCTTTATCTTTAAGTGTCATGTGCATAAAATTGTTTGTTTTTCTGGACAAGTGAGCAACAAGTGAACAGCAAGTGAGTTAAAAGTCAGGAGTTAAAAGCTGGAGGTTTGGACGCCGTTTGTGGATATTTGAGATGTAAGGGGGGACCTCAGTTACTAGAATCTAGAATCCATCCAAGCTCATATTGAAGTCAGGTAAAACAGTCAATGCTTCCATAATCATAAAATATTGTTCACTCTACAATGTAAAATGTACATTTTATTTACTGCACATTTCCAAGTTTAAAATTGTGGATGAAAATTAAAAGTACAATAAACAATAAAAAATTACAAATACAAAAAATAGCCGTTTCATTTTTCATTGTATAAAAATGGGATTTCTATGGAAAAAACAAAAAAATTAAGATATGAATGAAAAAGAAGAAAGTTTATTTAATCCAAAATCCAAAGGACTAAAAAGTTGGCATAAAATTCTACAGAGACATTTCATATTTTTCGTCAATATTTATATTTGAATTATTGACCATTGAAGTTTGACATTGTTTATGATTTATTTACTCACGCCATTATTTTCTCTTGTTGAATAATTTCTGTAGTCTGTAGTCTTATCTATCCCATGCCCAAAAAAAGTATTCCACATTTTTCACATTTTACCTACACAGAGTACAGAGAAAGTGAAAAGGTGTTGATAAAATTCTGGAATTTTAGTCATTGGAGACACAATAGAAGAGAGACAATCCAAAATTCAAAATGTACTACATAATAAAAAATAATGTGAGAAAATTGCTGGAAATTCAGTTCTCAATTCCCAATACGAGTCACAATCAAAATCAAGTTTCATTTTTTTAAGCAATTTAAGCGTCATGCAAAGTATAAAGATACAGCATACAGAGCAAATGAGTGTAAAACAGAAAACAGTCATTCAAAATTCAAAAACTGTGTGATACAAAACAAGTGTGTGTAATGTGTAATGCTGAATGTAGAATGTAGAGAGAGTCAGATATCAAAACCACAATGCATTTTTATATCAAGCATAAAGATTGAAAATGTCAGTCAAGTCTCAAGTCCCAAGTCAATAAAATGTAAAAAATGTTTTTGTCCATTGGAGATTGTGAATTGTCCTTAATGTTTTATGTTCCTGCTCCATTTTCCATTTGGATTTCAAATACAACTGTCTACTATTCAATAACGTGTCAATTCCTCTCTCTGTCTGTTCTGGCTTTGGCTCTGGTAAAAAGTGATAAAGGCGGATGAAGAAGTGTAATAATGATAATACTAATAATAATGACAGTGATAATAATAATGTCCCCTGGAAAACACAAAGTAGATAAAGATAGAGAATAGAGAAAGCAATAATTATTAAATGGGATGAAAAAAAAGGGTTGAGGTCATATTATTATACATTATACAGCTTATCCGTATTCACTATTCACTACTCAGTGGACTGGACTGGAGTTTGGAGTTTCGACATTAAACATTACACATAAATTTGCTTCTTCTCCATCTATTTCTGTATGTTACATGTCAAAATAACTTGGTTTAGTTTGGTTCTGTTTTTTCTCAGTTCTCAGTTCTCAGTGTATTTGTACTTGGTATTTTGTTGGTTGACGCAGGTGTGAGGAGTTGAATTGGAATGAGAATAGGATTTATTTTTTCCTCAGTAACACACTCACAAATACGAGCAACTTCTAAAACGTAGAACGTAGAATGTAGAAGAGCAGACCAGACACATCACACACAGGAGTTTAGAAACAGAAAGAGAGCTAAATCAATCTGAGGATTTCTTTCAATTTGGAAGGGGAAAAGAACAATTTGGAATGGAGAGTGGAGAATGGAGCCATTGGTGCTACAATCTGTGTACTTTGTACTGTGTATACGAGACGATACGATACGATACGCTTCACCCATGATTGACAGCCAGCCTTTGCTCTGGCTTTGGATTTGGCTTTGGCTTTGCTCGGGCTTTGGCTTCCTCAATTCTCAATCCTGAAATTATGTCATTCAAAAACTCACAATCTGATCCTGATCCTCATTCTGATTTTCCTCCCGGACCCAAAAAAAACCCAGAGAACAGAGAACACAAGAAGAGAAATCAAAATGAACAGGAATGACAAGCAGAGAGAGAGAGAAAGAAAGAGAGAGAGCTACCACTTCTCTCGTAAAAAAGCATGTGTCTAGAATCTAGAATCTAGAATCTAAAATCTACATGTACATTGTACATCATTCAAACACCAAACACTCGTGAAGCTATCAAATTTCTTACTTTTGAATTTAGTTTTTTATGCCATTATTTATTTGTGTAGGTATATTTATATTTGTATGTATTTGAGAATAAAGAGAGAACAGCTTGAATCTTGAATCTTTTCTTTGTTTTATTATTTCATGTTTGGTATTTGGGTCTCTGGACTTTGGATTTTGGACTTTGGGCTTTAGGCGCTTGACGATGACGATTTTTTTCATGTATTCAAAATTCAAATACCTCGTCACTTGTCATACCCACAACCCACAACAATAATGTAATACATACAAAGTTAAAAATGGGACGAGAATAAATAAATAAATAAAATAATTAAAGAGGACGAGATTAAAGCTGAGTCCCGGGTGAGGCAATTTTGTAGCAACAACGTTTTTTGTATCTTTAAATACAGGATATAGAAAGAAAAGGAAAGCATCCTTGGAGCATCCAACTGCAACTAACTGTAAACACAAGATAACTTTTTAAAATCCTTGTATCAAAACTACTTTATATTGTACAATTTAGTGTTTTCGTGTTCATTTGCAATATATTTTTCAAAACAATACTGTATTTTAATTTGTAACGTGTCAATAAGAATAAAGCTATCAAAAGTAATTTGACAATTGTCTGCTAAAGGGAGTAAAAAACTTGGTTGTAGCATTTTTATTTGTTGAAAAACAACTTGCTGGTTATTTTCTTATGCCTTTGTCGTAATAATGAATGAATATGCTTTTTCAGGGCTAAAACAAGTATAAAAGATAAAAGTGTTGGTAGGAAAAGACGTGTGTAGTTTGTAATGCATAACTATTTCCTATTTCTATCATCCATGCACTTCTATTGTTTCTGAAAGCTTCCATTATGTCAGTCTATTTGCTCGTTTAGTATGGAGTATTGTGTAATTATTTTGTGTTTCTTATGGCTACAAAATATCCATAAAATTATTTCCAGTGTCACAAAAATGTTAGTAATTCATGTTTTCTAGCTTTTGGATGAAACTATAGTGTTGTAAAAGAAACAGCTTTCACAAGTCCCACTTCTAAAAACCTGTCAGTGCATATCAGTGATTTTACTATTTACTATTTACTATACAAACTATTTGTGATAATGGATTCAAGAAAGCCTCAAGATGAAGAAGCTAGTTTTGAAAATCCCGCTCCAACTCAAAATGATTCAGATGGGAAACTCATGTCAAATGTCAGAGAAAACGTGGACTTTGGTCAAGAATTACAAGAGGATGAGCCCTGTTCTCCTTCAAATGAAAACCCCAAACTAAATGTTGTGCCAGCCGGAAATTTGGTGCTTAATTTATCATTTCCAATTTTGAATGCTTGTGACCTTATTTTTGTGCAATTTGCTTACATACAAAAAGCTCAAGAATCAAGAAGTCAAAAGTTTTATTTTGGGTTAACCCAAATTTGGTGTACTTTTTGAAAAATTTAAGGTGATAATTTATTAATTATAAACGATCCAATTAGGTTTGGAGGGGACGAAGTTTTGAGTCTAATACGCAACATGCATTGGCGCTCATCATAAATGTTTACCACTACGATCCAAACTGCTTCTTGGAGGAAAAATCAGAATCCGGAGATCCAACTCGACATGGCTCAGAAACTGATGTGGAGCAGCTGGAAAAAATGTTTAATGATTTTGATGTCGGTATTTATACTCCAGTTACACGAGCAAGCGTAAGCTCTGCATTTTTACAAGTTGCCAGCATAACCGTTTGATGTTTGATGAGCCAAAAAGCCAAAACTTTCATCCTTTTTGTAGAATCAAAATTACAAAAGTAGACCTACAAATCCGTCTTTTGACTTTCGATTTTTGTTGCTTTTAGGAAGAAAACAGTGTGACTTACGTCGAGGCCTCAGACTTGAAAAGATGGATAGAGGAGTTCAAGAGCAAGTTCAAGGTTCAAGAGGTGCCGGAGAGATTCCGTGAAATGGTTGGCAAGCCGCGACTTAAAATGGCTTGTTTCATTTGTATCTTGGGTCATGGCACCAGGGACGGGGTTTTACTTGACAGTCGAAATCAGGAAATATCAGTTGAACGGGAAATATTTTCCCGGTTTAATGATGAACATTTCCCACAAATGGTCAACAACCCCAAAATCTTTTTCACCAACTGCTATCGGTCAGTTTTTAAATTTCCACTGTTTAATTAAAACAAATCAAGTGTCCTCATGTTTTTGTTGATTCTCATTGTTGATTTTACAGTGGAAATGATAACAGTTCCAGTGTGAAAATTCCAGTGCCTTTGTCTTTTTCAAATGAAAACATTTCCGACGGAAGTACCAAAAATCTGCCCAATGATAATACTAAAGATTTTCTCATTTTTTCATCAACAATTCCAGGTTCATTTAATTATTATTCTGTATTCTGTATAAACTTTTGCATTTGTAATTTGTAATTTTCTACTTTTTCCCGTTTGCTTTAAACATCCATATTTGAAGATGTAGAACATTTCTCCGTCCGGAATGGATCCACAAGGTGTAAATTAATTGAGGAGCTTTGTAAAGTGGTTGCTAAACATTATAAGCAGTTGATAGTAGGACATTTCAGTGGGAACAAGGTCGCGGAGAGGACTGACATTCAAATGATCCTCATGGCTGTGAGTTTTTTTTATTTTCTAGATTACATATCAAGTATTTGTCTGTCTGACATGATGTTTTAATACTTTGCGAGAAATTCAATCCTTCTAAATTCTACATTCTAAATTCTAATTTTTTTTAATTTATAATTTTGCATGTTGCTTGTAGGTTGTGGAAAAGATGCGAAACTTTACTAGTACGTACAAAGACGAGAACGAGAAAGAAGATTCACTAGTTCCGAGCATTGAAAGTCGCTCCTTTGGTCGTTTTATTTGGCTACTCGATGGCTATGTTTACAGTAAGCATGACGGCATTGCAGCCTATTTGCTGAGCTCTGAATAAACAATAAACTTCTCTGCTTAGAATTGTCACTTGGGAAGTAGCCACAAGCCACATGAAATTTAAAATCTTTAGTGTTTAGTGCAAAAATGTTTTTGTTTTGGAGTTTCAAAGCCTCATTTTTAAGCTATCTAGAAT
>JABASP010003809.1:0-12431 GCA_019776565.1 Sminthurinus signatus
GGTTGAACTACAACAAAGGATCCACAAAAATTAACAGAGTATGGAAAAGAGGAGAAAAAAAACAATGATTTTTTCTGTATCTTTTTTTTTTACTCCAAGTGTGCTGCTGAATTCGGCATAGTTGTTTTATGTGAATATGGTTGGTCGTTGGTACTTATATTAGTGTGCTTATACTTACATCAATTTAGGAGAAAATTACATTTTTGTGACTCGAAGTGTGAATTGTGAATTATTGGAGAAAAAATCAACATCTTCACTTCAACCATATACTTTGTGTAATTTATAAATTTGAATTTGCGATGAAAGCCTACATACCTAAGTATATTTCGTATTATACATGCTCCCCAAGAAAATATAACTCATATCATTGTACATAATACATAATATATTATCAAAACACTTATAAAGGATAAAGGATAATAATTGTACCGCTTTTATCTGGTGAGTGAAGATTGTATTTTTTTTAATTTTTATTATTATGATTGCTACAACCATTTTATGTGTACATTATGTACATATATATGTGTATATATACGTGCATCTCTGTAAGTAAGTTTTTTCACTTTTGTGCTAAGGAGTTAAAAAATATTATGTGATTACAATTATTATTGACGGTATATCTATATTGTAGGTATTTAGTATGCTTCTAGGAACATAATGTAAAATCGGTATAATATATATATTATATATATATATATATTATGTATATGTAGTCGTACATTCCTACATGATAATTTGCATTTGAAGTAATACAACATAAAGTATATAATACATAATATAATGGCATTGCATTATCTTTGATCAGTTATCTACAGCATAAAACGTGTAGGCCCGTGTTCAAAGTTTAAATCTACGTCTCAAGTCTCCAAAGAGTATGAATCGAAGATTGTAAAATTGAAATATTATCACACACATGAATACTCACATACTCACACTTGAACAAAAGTGAGTAATATAATATACCGGCTAAAAGGAAAAAGCATGTGTGGAAACGGAGTTAACATATTCAAAAAATCAGCTCCAAAATCTTGTAGTAGTAAAAGTGGAATTATTTAGTATTTAGTAAGTTGGAAGCAGCAGAAGAAGTCAAAAAATGTAGAATTGAGATTTATAAAGATTAAAGGTAATGGTGATGTTGAATACTCTTCTTCAGATACATATTGTATCTATATTATACCAAAATGAAATTCCGCATCTTCATAATAATAATAATAATATTACACTATTGTTGTTACATTTGACCGATATTCCTTTCTACATATATCTATAGTATTGAATCTGTATAAATATAGGTACTATATATTATATATTATACCCTTTAGTTGTATACTAGTATCTCATATTATGAGTATTGAATATTGAGGCTACGAGATAAAAGGATTTTCGTGAAAATGTGCACATACGTGTTCTTTTATTTATTTTATTTTTACTACACTATAGCACAATGCTTGAAACTATTTACTATTTACCGTCACATACGTACATCAAACATTTTAAGTTGTAATTGAACGTTGCAAGATGCTCAGAGAAAGTGGTTTTTTTTACTTCTTTGTTCAAGATTCAAAACTTAAGTTATTACGCATCACATACGGTTTTTAATACGACTACCAGTACTACAACTATTAGTATTATTATTAATATTTATTATTTACTATAGTTTTACTATACAGTATCCAGTATATGTATAGTATGTTTTTAAGGGTATGTTTTTCCTCTATATAAATGGTAAATTGTAATTGTAAGGAAATGTCCTTATAAAGAAACAAAGAACTAGTGTGAAGAATGAAGAATGTCCGTACATTTGTATGTACATGGGTTTGTAGTTTTTAGTTTGTACATTGTACACAGCACACACCATGTACAGTTGGTCAAATGTATAAGTTTGTTACGTTTATCAATATGAGTGCTTGTAAGCACGATATGTACTGGATTATAATGTATTTTTGTAGTAACAAAACCAATTCCTACAATCTATAATATTATAAGATCAACAAAAAATGATAGAGAGAATCATGCGTGCTCATACACTATTCAATAATACACCATAATAAAATCAAATTCAGAGATGGATTCGGTTCTTGTTTGATGAGTTTCAACCGATGCACGATTTCATTTTCATGTAGGGCAAAGTGTAACACGTTCTTCATAACCAACTTTTGATGATGCTTTGTGTTTATATTTTGGTATATTGTATTGTATTATAGAATATATGGGGTGTACTTTCCTTTTGATATAACGGTATTTTAAATTAGTCCAGGTAAAAGTGAAAAGTTGTACTCAATGAATGTTTATAATATAGCCTCACTTCACTCTTCCCCCTCTCGTCCCATACATGTGTCATAATTTTGATGACATTGGCGACACTCAAAATTTATTTTCTGATTTCTAAATTCTTTTGATATATTGTATCTATTCATAAATGATGATGTATGTCATAGGTAAACTATACACAAACAATTTATAACAATGGTTAGCCACCATGTAAATTTTAATAGAGTACAGATGATCTGTTGTTCATTTATTAATGATAAAGGGATAATAGAGTGGATGAAAAGCTTTTATATATGATGATTTGTATTATTGCGGATTATTATAATGTAATGCATATATGGTACAAGTACCATGATTTTATATTTTATATCCACAATACTTGTTAGTTGTTAGTGGCACCTTATCAACAATGCTTAACATCAAGAACCAAGAATCAAGCACCTGGCTTTTCAAATCTTTTAATTGTTTGATTGGAATTTTGATTTTTTGACTATGTTGACAATTCTTCTTCTCAGTTAAGACTAGATATTTTTTAAAGACATTTGAATATTAGCGTCAACTTCACTCTTGGTCTGGCAAGTGTTTTCCTTTCCTTTCGTACTCGGCTTATTATATTATGTTGTTATTATTCTTTATTCTATGTCTCCTGACGAAAAGTTTAAGTTTGAGTTTGAGTTTTTTCCACTTTTAAAAACCTAACTATGACCAGTGACCAGTTTCTATTTAATAATTTATGAAGGGCTATCCACTGTATATTTTTTCATGTTTATATACAAATATTACGCACAATCTTCTATATATATTACAGTTTATAGTACAAGAAGAATAATATAATAATAATATTTGAATAACATATTATGCATATATATTGTGAACCACAATGATTGTATTGGGACTGACCTCTTGACCAAAATTCCACAGACCCTTCTATACTTATTCTGTGCATAACATGTAGAAGTAGTAGCAATGTTAGTAAGACATTATTACTTTTACTCTCGCTTCTTCCCTTCTTATTTTACTACTGTAGATAGACAGGCAGATAGATAGTAGATAGATGGATGGATAGCTACACAGGTATACAATGAGCACACATATTCCGGCCTCTATATGTGTGGATAGCGCTAGAGAGAGAGAGAGAGAGAGGGAGAGAGGATAGGTTCATTACAATTTGATTGTCGACTAGATTTTATTGGGGAATTTCAGTATGCGAACGGCATATGGCCTCATGGAATTGAAATGGGATGCTCACATATATACATTATATGTATCTGCAGAAAAAAGTATAATCGGATAAAGTAAGAAGATAGAAAGAGAGAGAGAGAGGATGAAGGAGTATTCAAAGTTCTATTGCTATATGCTTGTTTGTGACTGGAATTTCGAACGTGTTCAATTCAATTGGGATTTTAAAGATATTCCTATAATATATTATTATTATGTTTGTGGTGGTGTTGAATTACTAGTTGTAGTCACACCAGTATTAATTTTTCTACTTAGAGTATAGCGTATACTTTTCCTATGCGTCATCACATGCTATGATATGGGTGATATTAGGATATGGAAAGGAAAATATCAAAAACAACAGAATATTATGAGTACAAATATGAATACAAAATTTAAAAATTGGAAAGACACGAGAGGGGAGAAAGAAAATCAAATAATCAAATATCATAGGTAATTGGTATATTATATATACAAATGGTATGTTGTGTACGCATGTAAATTTTCATCACCTGCTCAGTTACAACTACTACTACACTTGGTCCACAGAGAACCAAGTGTCAAGAACATGTACATATATGTCTCTTTCAGGTTTTTATTACTATGTAAAGACTATAACGAACACAAAAATTGCATGAAAGATGCATTGGAAGAGAAAGACTCAAGATCAAAGAGAGAGAGAGAGAGAGAGAGGACACAATCACTAAACTGTATACGTACACTCGCATACCTCAGACGTCTACAACATGTATAGAGGCCTTTTGTTCATTTACACTTGATTCTGTACATACGACTGATCTTTCTGATATGCAATGAAGATGAACATTTTTTGCATTACATTATTTATGATGGATGATGATGATTCCATTTTTCATCTCCTTCAAACCCTCATTCTCATTCATTTAGCATTCAGAAAAATTTAATTCATGCATACATAATACAATGGAACTTTGTATACTAACGTGTAGTATGTATAATATGTATAATGTACACGACGGTTTACAAGTCAAAATTTGTTTTTGTTTGTTTCCACCAATGTTCTGTTCGTTATCATGCCATACATCATATTATTATTGGTATAACATTTGTAAACGAAGAAGATAGTATACGCACTAGATAGTATATGTATTATACATGTATCATGTGTGTATCAATACTTACTATGTGTAATTTATGCATATGTTTGCAATTTTATAGAGCTCCAAGCTCGAGTGGTAGACTTGATGAAATTGAAAGTTTCAAAGTCAATACGATTGAGCTTATACTTTGGTATATATAGTAGAAGGGTCGATTGGTCGACTTGGAAAAGTAGATCAGTATTAATGTGGTGGTTGATTATATCAAGATGATGATGGACACGATAATGATTATAAAGAGATGATGCTTCTGCACGACGAATCATCATACATATATGTATATATGTGTGTACAACTGCATGTACAACCTGTACATGAATTTATAATTCATTCATGAACAAACTGCATTCATCTTGTGCCTAAACAAGATTTTTGTTGCCCCACAAAATGTACCAAACAAACAATATTAATACTACCATAGTACCTATGTATATTGAAGATTAGACGGAAACAAAACAAGTAGGAGCGTAGTTTTCCAACCAATAGAGTTTAACTGAAAAAACAATAATATTAGTTATTCTGTGTAGATATATGGGAAATAGAGAATCATTGTACACTGTAAAAAACTTTAAACTTTTTGGCTTGTTTTCTTTGTTATTAGGATATGTAGGATATAGGATATTTTTCATTAGTTTTAGCTATAGTTGTAGAAGATTGTGGAAAATGTGTAGGATTGTATGAACTCACTAACATATTACTTTTGCTTGCGTGTTTATTGACACTGTGTAAAAAAGTAATGAAATGAGATAGTATGGTAGCAGTTACAAATGGGCATTTTGAAATGAAATCCACAGAGAAATGACCACTATTATCGTTTTTGTAAATAATAATGATAATTATTCCACTACGGTGTGTGTGTTAATGATTCAACATTGGCATTTCATTAGTACCATTTCCCTTTCCGTTTCAATTTGCAATACATGTCTAGTGTCTACGTACTAAGTACGATCTACGGACATTCAGTAGAAAATTTATGCGTACACACTTGGCGTACATGGTGTACATTATATGCTGTACGAAATATATACAAAACATGATAAATAAATTAGTCTAAACAATTAAGTGCTACTGGTTTTCTTTCTTTTTTGCTTGTACATCATCACATTGTGCTCCACATTTTTTCCTCTGCAATTTCAATTAAAAGTTTTTCTTCTTTTCATTTTCTTTGAACCCATCCACATTGATATATGATAAAATTTGATTAGGATACACCACAATTCGTGCTGGTCCCTTTTATTGTGGTTCATCTTTTCAAATTTGTGTTGTTTTTTTAAATTTTACAACAATAAGTTGTAAACTAAAAATCCAACCAGTTGATGATACTCATAAAACTTGTTGATAGGAATAAGGCAAACTTTCAATTCCATGAAATATCATTACTTTAGTGAAATCTTTTTCGTTTTTCTATTGTGTTTACTATTTGACGGTCAAATTACAAATTGTTCGAATAGAGAATTGTGAATTGAAAATAGATGTCCATTTCCTGCTGATAAATATGTCTGATATATTCCCATTTTCTGTTGTTACACGTACAGGCAATATGATGGACAGTTTATTGTAAAGCCGTACCCAAATATGGGAGCAATCAGCAAAAGTATATGACGTGGAATGGATGTAGAACAGACATGTATAATATGGCTAAACTGAAAAATGTCAAATCAAATTAACCATGTCTGAACTCTGAACCACATTTTTTGTAGATATAAATATTGGTCCTTGTGCACACTTTATTGTAAAATTGATACTTCATGCTTATTTTGTATTTTTCCAAGAACAAAGATTGTCAGTTCTGAACTCTCATAGTTCAAAGCTCATGTGTAGATTTTATAGGTGATGTATAAAACAAAACTTGTGCGGTGTGTAGTTAAACACTCTCTGAAATGGGTTAGCCGTATAATAATAATAATTTAAAAAATTGATACGGTAATTATTCAGATCTATGTATTACGTATTACGTACAACCTACAGGTTCTGTATTTATGCATGGTGTGGCCTGATTTGTACAATTTAGAACGTGTACATAGAAAAAATTTACTATCAACCAAAATGTAACATGTATCTATGTCCAAGATACATTGACATTCAAGCTCAAAATACATAAAGATGCCGTACACAAGGTATAAAAATGTGAGCATTTATCTATTCAAATCAGTTTTTGACTTGCACAAGAAAGTAAATTCATGTCATGTCAATCTACCCTTTTTACTTATATAATGTGTGGTCGCACATATTGGGTATGTATTCTTTCTTTTTACTTTTTAGTAATGAAAATAATAATAATAATATAAAATTACACTTGCCGTCTAAGAAAAACTCACCATGTAAAAAAATAAGGAACTGTCTACAGAACAACACTCAATGCTCAATAGATCGATCCCTCACATTCTCCTTGACGTCTGACGACTTGAAATGTCGTTGAAAGTTGACAAGTGTGAAGTGATAATCGGAATGCATGATCCATAAATTTATGTTCACGTTTATATGCACAGATTATGTACTCAAGGAATTAAAGATGCCAATAATTTCTTTTTAATATGATTGTCAAAGCTGTCAATAAGTACGATCTAAAAAGGTAAGAGCCATTGTAATTTGTAGAACACATGGAATAAAATGTAATTTTCCTATTGTTGAGGACGTATAAGGACATGCTCAATGTTCATCAGTACTCAACTTTTCTTTCATATCAAGTTTAATCTCTCAGCACTTTGCTGGTTCTATACTATGTGTATAAAAATGTAGACACCATTTTTTTTATTATATGGATAATCTCTCATAAAATAAGAAACTTGTTTAGTAATAGACCGTAATAATAATGATGATAATAATAATTATTATTATTACTATTATTTAAATGTGTGACAGAGTTTAATATGTACACTTGTAGCAAATATTCTGTACTGTAATCTACGCATATATGTGCATGCATATGTAAAGAGTACAGAGTAGTCATGCATGTATGTTAGAATCACATAATAGAATTTAATAGTTGTTGCCGTATCAGTACTCAGTACCAGTAGCTTTTTACTATTGGCTGTTGCTACTAAATAAAGTAATTACCATGTATACGGGTCACATCTATGCGGAAATAATAGGAGAAAATGTGAAGAAAAACTCATTGGAATGATATCAATATCTCAAGTATGCGAAACAGTATAATAATAATTTATACTGCCTCGTAAATTGAATAGATAAAAGGACAGATAAACATAAAGTTAGAGAGGATTGTCTTTACTATATTTTATAATATATATATTCCTATCTCTATGTTGGTGATATAAAACAGGAATATTGTCCATTAGTACTTCCATTGTCATAGTATATTATGGTCGATTAACTTTGAGATTTTAAGCCTTACGTGAAGAGTGGACATTAGAATTTTTTTTTTGACCAAATCCTTAAAACTCAAAATCTTATGCATACATGCATAACGCATATGTCACACTGACTATTGTGTAGAAAATGACGCCGCTAGTTACATTCTATTGTGACTTCATTTGCCCGTTTGTGTACATATCTGGATTTTGTCACTGCTGCTCATCATATTATGAATACTCGAAATTAAGATTAAGCTGATGACAGCAAAGAGATAGAGAAAGAAAGAGAGTTCATCTGCATCTTCTTTTTTTTTTTGAAAAGTATTCCGACTCTAACCATTATAAGCTAACTGTACAACAAAAAGAAAATCACACATGGACCATAAACAAGTATAATGTTACATAATCTTACATACCGAACTAAGGTTAAGACGCCGGAGCCCTTATTTGTAATATCAAAGTAACAGCATTTTGACATTGGAGTTTAAAGAAAGGAGTACTTTTCGCCTTGCAGTATTTTTTTATGTACAGTGTGCAAGTGTAAACGTATGAAAGGATTTTTTATTGAACTTATTTCACAAAGAACTGCACGTGATTCAAAACACCTTTTAATATTGTATGATAATATTATACTCTCCTGTAATATGTAATCCATATAACCATTTGTGGTACTTTGTATATAATTTGAAGTTGACAATTATTATCGTTATTGTTGGAACCAGTTTGACAGTTTTCAGTCTTTTTCTCTCTCTCCCTCTCTTTTTCTTTCAGTCGCCTTGTGTCAAACTTCAAATTTGATTATAAACATCATCAACGTAACACGTTTGATTCTTGATCCATGTAAGATTTTCCTGGTCCCATCCCACTTTTTTTTGGAGATGGTGGTAATTTAAAAGTACATCAAATGTAGATTCTTGTACAAGACAAATGCATTGAACGCGTGTTCAAGCCAAATTAACAATTACAATTTTTTACGGATTAAAGCTAATGTTGTTTTGCACACACCAAAAAAAATCTGTTCACATGTAACATCTAACAGTTCCGATAGGTGTATATACAATATGCATAAATGTGTTATGTATTACAAGTTTATACCACTGTTTCGTATTTCGTCGACTTTCGGTTCCTTCTTAATAATTATTATACATGTACTCTTTAAAAGTTTTGAGTTTTGATATTACATTCGACCAGTTTCTGTGCATCTGTCTCGTTTTTTTTGCACTTCATACGTATACTTTGACTTTTGAGTTGTATTATTTATTTTACAGTACAATGGAGGCTGCAGACTGCAGACTGAATGTTGTATTGTAAAGGAAAACGTCGAACTCAAGTCGGAATTTGATATCAGTAATGTCACTTTTTTTATTTTGTGTTAATGTTTATGTAAGGGTATTAAGTTTTCTGGTTGAACTATTTTAATTTGTCTGTAGACTGTAGATATTGTTTTGTTTAAAAGACAGGCATATCTCTTTGTCTTGTGGGCGAAACGGAAAATACACAAGCACATAGAAATACAGGGGGTTCAAGTCGAATCATAAACAAGATAAATGGAAACTGGACCTATTAACAGCTTTGACTTGAACTCATTATCAACTCAACATCATTACTTACTACAGACTATTATTGTTATTGTTTATTATGTGTGTGTTACTCTGCATGCCTTCGTCTCAGGTTCTTGTTCCGTCCTTGTTTACGTCCTAATAGAATATCGCGGGTCTATATCGGAAACCACGTATGTGCAATGTATAATACATTACACATACGTGGTTTCCGATATAGACCCGCGATATACGACGCATAATATGGAAAATGCGTATGACATTTTGATGGAACAATATCAAATTTCTTGTAAACTGTACACACGCAAGGGTAAAAAAGCCTTTTAATTAGGGTATTCACTATACGAAAAATAAATACTAGATACCAGAAATATTATTATGATTTCAATTTTCAATACATTTTAATGGTGGTAATAATAATGTCATCTTACAGAAGCTTCATTAAACATCAAAAGTATTTGAATATTCAACAAACATGTTTTTCAATGTACATATTTTAGTATGATGAATGATGAACATTGTTGTTTGTTCTACATATGATAAAATAAAGCATCCTCCTCTTGTACATGTATAATGTATATACTAATCCAATTAAATTCGAAAATATTGTAGACAGTATAATCATAATTATTACTTATTATTATTACCAGTGTCACATTTACGAATGTAAAAGGTATGATGATGGTTATTATGAAATATTTGAAGACTACACGTGAGACAGTGGTAACGATGTACAATATATTATATATATTAGTCAGTTTTGGCAAGAGTAAGAATTTCTTGTACATTTAATAATGTTTAATATTGCCTTCAAAATTATTCTAAATTCTAAACATGGTGATTATGAGCGACTGTTTATCTTGTGTATCTTTTGTGTGTTGAGTGTAAAATTTAATAGGTCTGTGATCTGTGATATGGGATGTTAGTCAAAATAGTAAACTACTATGTGTACTCAGTTCTATGCTTCAACCTTAATTCGCAATTTAAAGGCAAAATCATGCAGAAAATTAAAAACAAACAAGGAAAATTGACACCAACTTTTTTCCATAAAATATCTTAGCACCATAGTACCAAATGTCAATCCAATGTAAAAGGAATTTGATGGTACTACTTGAACTTGTTCCTTCAAATGGTAAATTTTAGCCACATATATGTCTTCCAATTTATCAAACTACATTAAATGCCATAGTTTTATTTCACCTGTGTAGAAATGGTTTTCACATTAATATCGTTCATTGCAATTTATCATTCATATTTCCAGTTCTTTTGCCGTGTAAGAAAAAACAAACAGTCAAACATCCATACTCGAAGATTACACGTATACTTGCAATTAAATGCATAATAAGAAAAGGGTAAAACAAAACAAAAATCACGAAAGGATATAATATAATATGATTGTTGGTAGTTGAAGAATGAAGGAAAGGGATATGGCAAGATGCATCCTCAAAATGAATTGTATCCTAGTTTTCTGCATCCACATTTCATTGCACTACTATTACGATTATGATGATGATTATTATTGCTAGTCGTTAGAAGTTACTATTACATTTATGAGATAGTTGAAGACCTATTGTAGATTGTAGACAGACGTATATGTGCAGATCTATTATATATTTAATACATATAGGTGTATGTAAGTTACAACTGACACGACGTGTGTTTTTACATGTACAGGGCGAAATCTTTTACTTTGCTTTATTATTATTGCTCTATCTTTCTCACATTTCCTCTTATCTATTCCGTTCCATCTCCAACAAAACTACAAATAAATTCACACCAGCCCTCTGAAGACCACCGTATCATTGTAAAATTTAAAAACACATTGGTGTATACAAGTAAGTGAGACGGGGAATGATTACTTGTATGTGTAATGTTTAAAGTTTTTGCACATTTGCACATAAATATCCGTAGGTATATATTTCCCTGTACAATATACAAAAAGGAAAGAACTTGTATTTGTATGTCATGTACATGGAGCAATGTGAGTGTAATGTCTCATGTATTTTATATTTTTATAGCAAGTCCTGTAAGAAGGTTTAGATTAAGTGCGTTGTATCTTGTGTATGTAGCTTTATAAAACCAAGTTAATTTATCTATATGCACAACATATAATACTTACATGTACAGATATTATTATGGTAGGTTGTCTACGTTAAAAGCAACTATATGAGAATCTAAAACTCAGAACCTTTTTCATTTTACACAGAGTCTTTAAATTAGTACTTGAACTATGAGAATCACAAGACAAAAAGGATAGGTTGTAAATATAAACTCAAGTTTTCAATTTAATGAATAATTTTAGAAGGACTCAATTCGTACGTGTACATAATGTATTCAAATTATTTTATGCAAATTACAAGGGATTTGTTTGCATTGACTTAAGTCAGTGAGTCGAGCTTGTTTCGGAGGTTGTCTCGCTCAGCATTTTGTCTTGTTTTATTACCAATTTCAATTTACTCTATGTAAATTTCAAATCGTCATTGCTTGGAAGCATATACCCACAAGAATATTTTACTCTTTTATCAAATTTTAAACTTTTTGGATCCATGTTTGAAGTATATTGAAGGATAATTTTCCAAAACCAGTAAGTATTAGTATATACAAAAAAGCTAAAGCTGGAGTTTTAAAATGTGTATACATATATATTTAAATTTACTGTTCCCTTTATGATTCATTGGCTTGAAACTTTTGGTAGCATCAATAGATTTTTGTTCTCTTATTTTTTTTGTCTCATATCCGCTTGTATTACAATTAGTACAATTAGTTTTACAAAAACATTTAGTGTTAAGAGAAAAAAGAATTCTTAGGAAACATTTTTCCCACTCTCTACTGGATATTTGATTCACATGGAACAAATAGTACCAAAGTTGATTCTATTTCTTCCTTTTCCCAAACATTTCGAAGCTAACGGTTTATCAGACTTCATCAAAGAA
>JABASP010003810.1:0-12429 GCA_019776565.1 Sminthurinus signatus
CTCTTTTCTTCTGCATAAGATGAAAAAATGACAAAGGTGGAAATAATTCCACCACACGTCACTGCCCTCACTTTACTATTTTTATTAGACACAATTTTCACTACAATAAAACTTGAGCTCACAAGTGCATGAAAATACATGAACTGAAACAGAAACAGATACAGATAATGAAAGCAATTTTGAAAAGTATTTCTGTGAACATATCCAAATAAAAGAGTAGACTTGGAAAAACTTCAAATAGTCAAATATCAACCAAAATATTAGCAATAAGCATTGAGAATTTTCTATGACATTGATTTTGGACTCAAAACAAGTAAAATGAGTACAAAAGTATAATAATATTTCATGTAAAATGTAAAATATTGCTCAGTGTTCTGTGGGTTTTGAATTTTGAAACTTTTTCAGATTGCATTTCATTCACAGTAAAAAATAAATAATTTACAAAAGTGTTTGAGTATTTTGAGTACAAAAAAATAATATTCACAGCTCCAGCACTTCAAACTTTGAAATCATAGGGGAAAATGTGTACACGTAAATAAAAGACAGAAAACGGATGTTGAATGTACAATGCAATTCCAATTTCAGTTCAAAATGTTTCCCCGGAAACTTTTTCATAGCCGACAGAAAACTAAGCTAAACTTTTTTATATAGGAAAATGATGATGGTGTGGTATAGCAATCAAACGAAAAACGAAAATCAAAATGAGTGAGGCGAAAAATCTATTATAAAATTTATACTTTGCATTCTAAATTCCTATTCACAATACACAATACAATAGTTAAAGTACGGGGAGGATTAAAGAAAAAATAGAAACAAATTATTGAGTATGAAAAACTTTTTCCTCATCCTCTTTTTTCTGCTAACTTTTTATAGGCTTTTAAAACGAGCTGAAATTTCTATTAATAATGTATTTGTATTTTTAGCCTATTCTTTTTTTATACTCGTCAAATTGTGTTTTAATGATGATGATGAAAATGCATTGATTTATTAATGAAATGTTTTACCTTTTTTTATTTTTTTCCTCACAGGTAAATTTGAAAGGGAACCAACTGGAGAACATCAGTGAGCATGCATTTTGGTCCCTGGAAGAAACTCTAATAGACATTGACATGTCAGAGAACAAGCTAAAATCCTTCCCCTACCTCCCACTCCGTCGTCTCCGCCTCGTCCAAACCCTGAACCTGGCCTGGAACGAAATGAGTGATCTCCTCGTCCTCGCCCGTTCCAAATCCTCCTCCAGCTACCTGGACCCCACTTCCGGCCAACAAGAGGCCATGGCCATGATGCCGATGGAATGGCCCCTCCTAAAGTACCTCAACCTGAATTCAAACTACCTGAGAAAACTGGAGCGGGACAATTTTGCCCCAATGAGGAATCTCAAGATGCTCTCCATCCACTTGAACAGTATAGAGCACGTGGACGAGGGGGCCTTCTCCTCCCTCACAGAACTAGAATCCATCGACCTCTCCCACAACAAAATAACAATCCTCGGTCCACTCACCTTCCGTCAAAACTCCCGCCTCGTCAACATTGACCTCAGCAACAATCACATACACCTCGTGGACGAGCTCTTCAACAACCTGAGTCAACTCAAGGAGCTCTTCCTCAATGGAAACAACATCCTCCATCTCACCGCCAATACTTTCCAGGGCTCTGGGAAAATCTCCCTCATGTACCTCCAGGGGAATGCCCTGAGATTCATCGAGTCCGGCGTCTTCAACCCCCTGAGAAACTTGAGTGAACTCCGCCTCTCTGACAATTTCCTAGAGATCCTCCCACCCGACCTCTTCCTCCAGAATGAACAACTCTTCTCCCTCTCCCTAGATGGAAACAGATTAACTAAAGTCATGCCTGGGAGCTTCCACAATTCAAAGGGCCTCAGGGAACTCCGACTCCAGAATAATCAAATCATTGCCATTCTTCCTGGAGTCCTGGATGTCCTTCCACAGCTGGAGGAGATTTACCTGGAGAATAATAAACTGAGTCAGATTAAAGGGCTGGATGCTCTGAGGAATGTGAGACATGTGAGTTTGAGTAGGAATAGTCTGGAGAGACTCACCGCGGATATGCTCCCTGGCACTGAATTGTCCAGCTTGAGTTTGGGTCACAACTACTTGAGGATTATTGAGGACGGTGCATTTAGTAATCAAACCAGTTTGAATATTCTTTTCCTTGGGAATAATCGACTCACTCACCTCGGAGCAAAAACACTTTCGGGGTTGAAGAATCTAGAGCGACTTTACTTACAAAAGAATAATATCAGCCTGCTTCATCAGGACTGTTTTAACAGTCAGACGAGGAGTTTGACTTATATTGACCTGAGCTTCAACGCTCTGAGGAATGTCCCCAAGAGCCTCTTTACTAATCTCGAGTCCATCAGTGAAATCAACCTGTCTCACAATGACATCATCAGTCTGGAGAGTGACGCCTTCAAAGGCCTCAAGACTTTGAGAGTTCTGGACCTCTCCCGGAATAAATTGGCGGTATTGGATCTTCCCACAGTTTTTGAAAATACGAATCTGGAGATTCTTAAAATTTGCTGTAATCTTCTGGATGAAATCCGTGTTGCTGGGAATGGGAATGGGAATGGAAATGGGAATTATGGAAATGGCGCCCCCTCTGCTGCTCTTCTCCCGCCATATTCAAAAATCTCTGGGTCTACTTCCGGTTCTACTTCCGGTTCCGGTTCCAGTTCTAGTTACTTGAGTCTAAATAAAAATAATAAACTCGCCATTCATCAGCACGCGGTTCAAAACACGCTGAAAGAGCTGGATCTTCAAGACAATAGATTAAATGCGGCGGCCATCCGTATTGTTGAGATGGGTCGGCTGGAAGTTCTTCAAATCAGCGGGAATAATCTGACGGATCTGGATGAGAGTCTACTGGCGGGATTTCCCTCCCTCAGCTTCCTGGCGGCGGAAAAAGCTCATATAGTTTCACTCCCGGCGGAAGTGTTCCGTCAGAATCCTCATCTGGCTGTGATACGCCTTAGTGACAATTTCCTCACCAGTGTTCCCGATTCCCTTTTTACAACCTCTGGAAGTGGAAGTGGAGCAGGAAGTTCAAGTGGAACCAATACCGGAAGTGGGGCCGGAAGTGGAAATTCCTTGAAGAATTTAGGCTTAAGAGAACTCCACCTGCGTCAGAACCGTCTTCGTCATTTCCCGTATAAATCTCTGGCGAATACCTCCCTCCTCCAGGTGCTCACTCTGAGCGGGAACAGGATCAACAACCTGGAGCTGAATAAAATTAAACTCCCCCGCTTAAAGCAACTGGACATGAATGACAACCAACTGTACAAGTTCTCGGGAGCCCCCCTGTCAAAATCCATGCAAAGTCTAGAAGTGATCGACCTGGGTGAGAACAACATCAGTCGAGTAAATGATGACTTTCTGAGGAATATGAGTCTCACGCAGATTAACCTGGGCGGGAATAAATTGAGTAAGATCCCTTATGCACTCTCCTCCGTCTTTGTGAGTCAACCGTACGTCCTTAATATGAGTGGGAATCCGCTGGTGAGTTTCTACAGTGATCGGGAGTTGAACAACGGAGTGCTGAATTACAGTGTCATGGACCTTTATTTGAGTGACACGAATGTGAGTTACATCAGCGGGGATGTCTTTCGGATTTACCCGAAGCTGCATCGACTGGTGATTAGGAATAATCCACTGACGAGTATCCCACCGCTGGCCTTCACCGCCCTCCAACACTTGAACTTGTTGGACCTGAGTGAGAATGAGATTGACGAGTTGAAGTATGACTCCTTCAGCGGACTCGTCCAACTCAAGAGTCTCAACCTCAGTCACAATCGCATCAAAAGTATCATCTCCTTCCATAACCATCTCACTGGGCTTCAGGTACGTTTGGGTTTTTTTAACCTTTTAATCTTTTAGTTTTACTTGGACAGGTTTTCATTTGTGTATTTTGTACTTTTCGCTCTCTCTCTCTTTAATAATTATAATTACTATTACTTATTTTAGGCTTTACATTTCACATTTTACTTTTTCCCGCCTTGTCTAAAAAGGGAAAACGTGTTTTTACTAAAACTACAACTAGAATTTAGCCACTCGAATCCACTTGAGACTTGAGACTTGAAAGTTTTTTTGTCGTGGGTTGGTTGGAAATATTTCATTTCATTTCATAAAGAGCTTGATTCAATTTCTGGGTGCTTTTGGCTCCTTTTCTGTTTGCTGTTTGCT
Source organism: Sminthurinus signatus (assembly GCA_019776565.1). Lineage (NCBI taxonomy): Eukaryota > Metazoa > Arthropoda > Collembola > Symphypleona > Katiannidae > Sminthurinus > Sminthurinus signatus. Next base: position 4,200 of record JABASP010003810.1, read on the forward strand.
GTTTGTTTGTGTCTCTTCTTGTTCTTTTTCTTTTGGTTTTGATTTTTTCGTCGTTCTGATTCTTTGTAATGTTTTCCGTGTGTGTTTGTGTGAGGTAAAGTAAAAGTTATACGTATCATATCCAGTTCCAGTTCCAGTGTTCCACAGTGTACATTGTACAATTGTACAAAATAGAATGTATTAAATATCCAGCAGAGAGAATTTTTCCTTCACAGATGGTATGGTATTTGAGGGAAGGAGACGGAGAAAAGTGCAATTTGGTCGGGTACAAATTGGAAAATTTACGAATTTCTCCCCTTCGCTGCTTTCCTCATTTCATTTCTGTTCAATTTTGTTCAATGCTCAATGCTCAGTCGCTGTGCTGGATATTGAATTTGGAACTGGAACTGAAACTGGATTTGAAACTAAACCTGGAAAGAGGGGAAAAAGACATGGAAAATACAAGAAATAAATAAACGCTTGGCTTTTATGAGCATTTTCACTGGAACTGGAACTGGATTTGGATTTGGATTTCGAGTTGGACTGGGATTTTTCACCACTGTGCTTTTTTTGCTGGCTTTCGCTCTGGATTTTGGATTTTTTTACCTGAGCGAGAAAATGAATATATGGTGTGTTATTCGTTATTTCTACTTTCTATTTTCTATTTTCTAGTTTCTAGACTTTTATACACATGAGAAGCAGATGGGAATAATAATAATAATAATAACATGGTGAATGGTGATTTTTCCCCTCTGATTGAAATTTTCTTCAATGTTTGGTTTGGTTTGGTTTAGTTTGGGTTTACCTGTGAAAATGAGAATGAATTCTCGTTTGATTAAATTACTTTCTTTCTTGTTTGCTTTTTTTGTTCGTTTGTTTGTTTACTTTTGCACAAGATTCAAAATAAGTGTAAATGTAAATATACCAGGAATAATTTATGGAGATTCATCAGTTTTAAATAACTTTTTTTTCCAATTTACAGTTTTTTTTAGATTTTCTATTTCCATTTTATTTACACAGTTGATTCAAATGATTTAAAATTAGAAATTTATCTTATTTGTAAGAAAAAAAACATGAATTTTTATGTTAGCTGTCTAAAATCTCAAATATTTGCAAAATGTACAATTTATTGCCTAGTTTACACTTTTCTAAGAAAAAAACAATAATATTTAGTGCTTGTAAAATCTACACTTGTACTTGTCAATTTTTACGCCTAAACATCATTTTGAACACGGGGTTTTGTACTTTGAATTTGAAAGTAAACTTTACATCAAAACTCTTTGTACTACTTTTTCGTAGTTTATTAAAGTACATTACATACGTCACATGTCATTCCACTTTAAAAATTTTGAGAATCTGAGTTCTCCTGCGCGTTTACGAGACAATTCGAATCATAGTCATAGAAAAGGAATCTTGAATATAAGTAGAAATAAACATTGATATTTGATATGAAGCATGAAATATGAAATTGTCTCACAAACACATGAAACATGAAATTCCTGCTCCTCCTTAAATTCAGTGTTCAATTCTCGATACTTAATAATAATAAAAATAATATCATACTCTACTTTTGATAAAGAAATTCTCGCTATAATACAGAACACAAAGTACAGAACACAGAACACAGGGAAGAGAAACAGATGATAAAAACAGATAAAGTTTATACTGGATGAGGAGTTTAGTGTCGTTCATGTAAAATGTTGCCATCACATTCATGTATCATGTATCATGGATCATGTATGAAAAATCCAGGAAAAGAACTACAACTACTAAACAAGACAAGAAGAAGAAGATGGAATTTCCCTTCAAAATTCCTACCTTCTACTTGCTATACAGTGGAAAATGGGGAAAGAGAGAGTAAAAAATAGAAAGAAAGTAAAAAAGGAAGGTGGTATTTCTTGCTGTACTTTCTCTAGTTTTCTGGTTCAAGATTTTAGATCTCTCTCTCTCTTTCCTCTAGTGAGTGAGTGAGTGAGTGAGTGCGGGAGGAAGAGGCTTAGTTTCCCGGAGCTTTTCATTCCGCATGATTGCACATGTACTTTGTGCTTTATCGCAACCCCCACATGCCTCAACTTCTCATACACATATACACACATACTTACACACATTCGCATAGCTATCTAAAAGAAAAGAGAGGAAGAGACAGGTATCTCACATCAGAGGTTGCATTCTACATTTAATACATGTACAAAAAGAGTCACTGTATCTTGGATCTTCTATACCTGCACACATGCACATACACACATATAGATTACGCACATGGAGAAAGTAAAGTGAAAGAGTACAGAAGAAAAGAAAAAAGAGGCAATCCGCGTTCCTCGTTGCTCTTTTCTCTTTTCTTTTTTCTCTTTTCCTATTTTCTCCTCCCGATTCCCTATTATCTATTCTCCCTTTTCTACCTTGAAGAATCAAGATGAGTCGTCCAACTCAACTCAAAAGAAGGAAGAAGAATACCCATAGCAAGAGCCTAGAAGAACAAGTAAAAGAAGGCAAATACGATGTTACGATGTATTTTATATATTTGCCTTGCTCGATTGCTCAATTTTAGTATTTCCCATTGTATATTGTACAGCTAGTCAATGTGCCTCTTGAGCACTGGCACTCTTGCACTCGCACTCGTATTCGTCTGTGTACCATAACCTAGCCTTCCACATTCTACATCCTATTCCCTGTCCTGCACTCTTTTTCTTCCTGGAGAGAAAGTAGAGGAAAACCTGGAGACCTGAAAAATAACTGGAACTGGAACTGGAACGAGTTGTATAGATAGTTTTGTGTACACTGTACACTGTTCACTGTTCACTGTTCTTTGCACATCAAAACCAAACCAAACCAAAGAACTAGACTAGACTAGGTCCAGATCAGTTTTTCTCCTTCTTTACTTTTAAACATGTACCTGATACAGGAACTTCTGTGTCTGTTCTCTTTTGTGTACTTTCTCTTTCCATCTTCCTCTTTACTCTGTACACAATTTGGAATAGGGAATCCAGAATCCAGAGGAAGTAGGAAAAATCATGATTCTTCCTTTCCTCTCCTTTCCTTTTTGGTTCATGTCCCGAGTTCGTGTTATTTTCATGGCGGAAATGGTTACACAAGGATTTTCTCTCCACTTGTAAATATATTCTATATTCTGTATTCTGTATTCTCTATAGCTATCTTTTTATGTACATGTACAATGTACAGTGTACAGTGTACAGCTTGAGAGTCTCAAAGGGACAGTGAGGGAAAGTGAGATGTGTTGGATGTGAGATGACGAGTGCGAGTGAACCCGAAGGAACGGGAGGAAAGGCCGGAACATTTTATTATATCCTATACACGGGAAATTGTAAATTGTAAATGGTAAATGGTAAATAGTAAATAGTAAATGGGAAACGGTAAATGGGAATGTGAATGCGAAGACTGATAAGATGAATGCAACGGTACGGGAGAGGGTATAAAGTATAAAGGTAAAGAGAAGAATTGAAGACTTGAAGATGCAGGGAAATTCAACTCTACACTCAGCGTCATTCAATTGTACAGTGTACATTGTAGATTGTACATTTTAGATGCGTGTATCGTGAATCTGAAATGTACATTGCACATTGGAGAAAAATGAAAAGGGCTCAAGTGAATCTTAAACTGTCTGTTTGTTTACGTGTCTGCTCAAATGTCTGTCTGTTTGTCTGTTTGTCTGTTTGTCTGGCTGTCTGCCTGTCCGTCCGTCCTTCTGCTCCTCTTGTTTTTTCTCTCTCCTCCTGTTTTTTGTGGGTATTATTGGGATTGAGGAGAGAAGAAGATGAATACGGTGGAGAGTGGAGAAACACAAGGAAGAAAAGGAAGGAGAAGGAGACTGCCCATATCTATTACACATCTTTCCATGTTCTATCTGTATAAATGTACAATGTACAATGTACAGCTCCAACTCCAAACTCCAATATTATTGTTTTATGTTGGTGGAACGCATCTTCAAATTTTCCAAATGGTGCATAAAACCATCTGGGGATTTGTACAATAGCAGACGGACCGAAAGAGAGAAAGAGAGAAAGAGAGTGAGAGGGAAAAGAGAAGAGTATGAGCGATGAAATTGAGAAATGGTTCAAGATTCAAGAGCTACTCCAAAACGGAAAAACTCCAAACCTCCTTCGTCCGTCATTCTCCTTCACGGCACAAACAAACTCATCCACAAAAATGGATGCGTGTGGATTGTGGATTGTGGATATTTGCTATTTTATTTATTTTACAAAAATCTCCCTCACGTTTTTTCAACAGAGATTCTCAAACTCAAACTGCAATGCAAATTCAGTATCAAACCTCGAATTTTTGACCAAACCAAACACCGAATTCTAAATTTAGGATTCTCATTTACAAAATTGAAATGTAGTAAAAGAAAAAAAGAGCAAACAATTGTTCTTTTCAGCAAAAAAAGGCTGTACACGATTGTAATTTTTATTCTTACAAAATTCCTACAAAATTTAAATAGGAGGAAATTAAATTTTAAACATAAATTTAACTTTTTAGTTTAGGCGAAACTAATCTTTTCGTTCTGAAAAACTAAAAATAGAAGGAACAAATGGTATATGAAAAGGTTTTGTTTGTGTTTGTTGGCTTCATTTCATTTCAGTTTCATTTTTAAGAGCTTTAAAAGTACTTTAGAAGCGGTACAAGAGAACAGGGAGCAAATAGAAAAATCAAGCTTGTTACTTTTGCTTTGTTTGCAATTTCTGGTTCTATTTCTGTTTCTCTTTGTACTTTGTACAAAATGTAGACTTTTGTACCCATTTTATACTATTACGTATTATTACATGAGCAATTCTCTGAGCATTGAACATTGAGGATTGATCGATGTTGAGCGGAATGTTGATGATGAGTTGGAATAAAACAAAAGAGAGGAAAACAAAAGACTAAATTTTCATAAAGCAAAACCAAAATGTCAAACAAGAGTTTCAATTTAGAATGGTGAAAAGTTTTCTCGCCGCACTCATTTACAATTTTGAGTTGCTCATTGCTCATTGTTCATTGTGTTTACAATTTACATTGTACATTGTACAATGAATGATACATTTTACATTGCGCTGAACCTTTTGTTTCTATTTTGAAACTTTTGATATTTTGTATTTTGTACTTTGTATTTTCTACAATCTACAACAGATGCGCCCACACAAAGAACGAGAAAAGTGTATTTAATTATTTTTTTGTAAATGACAAAAGAATAAAGCGAAACCCGGCAAATGACGAATGACGAATGACGAATAACGAATGAATATAAATACAAAATTGTTCTCAAAGTAAAGTTCCCTCTTTTCTGTTCATTAACGCTGTACAAAATACAAAAGTAATTAAATTGCTTACTGCTCACTGGAATCATTGAAACATTTGAACGGCAAAATCCACCAGCGAAAAAATTAATTTTGTATAAAAAAACTAATTTTAATTCACAACATTTTTACTTTTTACACATTTCATTTGTTCTTTATTCTTTGTTTGAAGTAATTTTGTGGGGTTTCCTTTCTTTATATTTTGAAATTCTTCTTCACCAATCTACGAATCAAAATTGACAGTTGACAGTAGGAATTTTTAAATATTAAGCATTTTAAAGCTAAAACAAAGAATAAAGAATTACTAATTAAATTTAAAACTTGACTGGACTTTTTAAAGTTTTGTGGCCATCTCTTTTATCTTTTTATCATTGACGATTAAACAAAAAAGAGCTTTAAAAAATGCTACAAGTTACATGAAATGCAACTTGTAAATTTTTTAATTAATTTAAAATTTCAAGGGTAAAGTTTCGTTAAAGTGCTACACAGTTTGACTTTGAGGCTTATTTATTTATTTATTTACAGTGGTGCTTTGCTTTAATGTTTTGTATGTATGAAATTTAATTTCTATTGTAATTTGCTTTTTCGGTTCAAAGTTGACTCTTTGACTGTTGAGCTTTGAGTGGGAATTTAAAATCAACAAGGTATTTTATATTTTGTGCTTTGCATTTTAGTACAAAAATAATAATAATAAATGAATGAATGAGATAACGTTGGTGCAGTATGGTTCGTTAGTACAATGTATTTAGTATTTTGGTATTTTGTCTAAAGAGAAGAGTAGAAAATAGGGGATGAAAACTTGATACAATTCATTCCGCGGACGACGGACCTTCCGTTGCTCGACTTGAACGAATGAATGAGAATTAATGATAATGAGCGAGTGATTTAAGTCAAGTGAAGGAGAGAGAGGAGAGAGAGAAAGAGAGCAAATGACTAGAATGTTGAATCTAGAAAGTAGAAAGTAGAAATGTGTCCATCATGTAGAATGTGAAATGTGAAAGTGCGGGTTTGGTTTCATTCATTCATTCATTCCTTCATTTGATTTGGTTTTGGTTTGGTTTGGTTGACTTTGATAATACAGGATTTGGACCTCTCCTACAATCAATTATCGCAGTTGGTCCCGGAAGCCTTCGCCAATTTAATCTCTCTGGTTTCATTACGACTCCGGGGCAACGAGCTTCTCGGTCTCCCTGCCGATTTATTTGGTCCGCTGGCCCGACTCAGCGTCCTCGATCTCAGCTTCAACCTCATCGAAACCGTTCCTGCCACCGTTCTCCGGCATCTCGAAACCAGAATCTCAACTCTACGACTCGAAGGTACGTATTTTCCATTTCTATTTTACTCAATTCTAACATCTAAAATCCCCTCATTTATCCATTTCTGTATCCGTACTTTTACTTTTACTATATTTAACATTTACCCATCATCTCTGCGCATACTTATTGCATTTTGTACATGGATTTTGGCCCTTTTAATTGGCATTCATTTCATCATGTCCCCATGTAAATTTCCAGCCTTAGACCAGCATATTGCATACACTGTGTATTATTTGTCAAAGGCATAAACTGCTTACTGTTGAGTTTAGTTCTGAAAATGAGCTGCATCCTGTTCTTTGCATTTTGTGTTCTGTGTTATACAAAATACAGCTAACCATGAAACGTCCAAGTAAACCGCAAAACTTCCTCATCACTCGTCGTTTGTGGTCAGGTTCGTTCGTCGGGGGTAAATCAAATAGTTAGTAGTGATTCAAGCCGCAGTTGATTCGATGCGAGAGGTTCAAATTCCGAATTCCAAATTTCCAGTTTAGAGTTTAGAGTTTTCATACATTTCCAAATACAGATACAAAATTCAATTAAATTGATTTCCCGAGTAAAAAAACACATATTTTAGATTCCGGGATATTTTTCATGAGAATGAGGATGAGGATGAGTGTGATTTTGAATTTGAATTTGGTGAGAATCTGGTTTTTCAATTTTGTAAAATAAATTTAGAGAAATGAGATATTGAATTGGATTGACTTAAATTTGCTCCGCTAACCTAAATCAGATCATACTACTCAAATTTGGAGCAAGTGGAAAAACTGGAAGAGTGGAGTAAAAAAGGGAAGCAACTCCAGATATGAAATCTCATCTCAGTTCATTTCAGTTCAGTTGAATTCAATTCAGTGAATGTTGAGGATTGAGTATAAAGTATAAAGTATATTTGTGCGTGTTTCATGATAACATGTTCATTCAAGAGTGAACCCCCTTTATTTCGTATTCAGGATTCCAGATTCAGGGTTCAGTGTCACTGGGTTCTCGTTTTTAGCTCCTCGATTTCATATTACATATTGTAGATTCAGAGCAAAGTGCGAAATATGGTCATCCAAATTTAAACTTTGGAATCTAAAATGCAGAAATTTTGTCACACTCATTCAAACTTCAAAAAGGCTGTAAAAATAGAAATGAGCATTTTTACAAGTGTTTTTGGTTTCTTTTAATAAATTATTAACTTTTTCTTTTTACAGTTAAAATTGAAAACGGTACCGCTTACAGTTTTTATAGTGAAAAGATGCTATTTTCAAGTTTACTCTTTTCTCTTTTTAGAATTTTGCATTCATTTATGTAGAGTTTTCTTTCTGGAAATAACCTGAGGTAGGAAAATTTTTATGCATCTCTTGTGTATTTGTATTGGTCTAAATGTAACGTGGATTGTACATTGTACATTGTACATAAATGTAGGATGTAGATGAGTTTTGATGGTGAAGGTCGCAAGTTGAGGCTTAATACCAAGGATTAATAGGTTCTTAATAAGAAGAAAAAGAAGCTGAAGAAGAAGAAGAAGAAGAAGAAGAGAAAAGAAGGGAGAAAATTGAGGAGGAAAAGCCCGTTTTGTCCAGGTCCAGAGTTTCAATAGAAAGTAGAAAGTAGAAAGAGCCCATGAAAGGAAGAAATCTAAGACGCTTTTTGGTTTTCTTTTTC
>JABASP010003811.1:0-12429 GCA_019776565.1 Sminthurinus signatus
CACATACTATTTGTGAATGAAATTACGGAAATTACGGAATGAACCTCCCATCCTATGTCAATATAATATTATTTACATGCAATATTATGTACATGAAAGTACAGAGTTTTTCTGAAATGTATGCTACAGCCGTCGTGTATTTTGTACATTCGAAAAGAAATTCAAAGCAATTATTATTGTACATATAAATAAGCTACATGTGGTGTCGAAGTTTCCATAAGTAATAATAATTGTTGTTAATAGTTGTATAGTAATATGCATAGATTTTTTGACTCCTTAGTTTCTATTTTCGATACTGTGGATACGATGGCAAGTAACTACATAATTATTAAAACTCGACTCATCGGGCATCTATCTCATATCTCATCAAGGGAGTTGAGTGTTACGAGTTACGAGTGTACAAGTGTATAGCGTACGGTTTCATGTTACCATAATTTTGTAAAATAGTTTTATAAATTCTGATACAACTGCATTTTATGTTTTCTCGTATATTATTATTATTATACAACTTTCACTAAATAATGTAGTTGCTAAAAAAGTAAGAAAAGAAATATATATATAATATATAGGTTTACATATGGAACGTGGACGTAAAATTTTCCCAGCTTTCCTCAATTATAGTAGAGAACTGTTTTACTTGGAATGACTATCAATTATATTACGTAACATTAAAGTGGCTGGTGGTAAGTGATGATTTGTTTTATTAGTTTTATGTCTACAAAATATCCCAATGTATATAACGTAGAATATAGATAGATTCCTATATGTAGATTAGAGATGATTTAAAGGGCTTAAAATGGCTTTGTGTTTCATCATAATAAAGTAGTTGTGAGTTGTCACGTATTCAATATTGCACTATATTGTATTGATTCCCTGTTCTTCTACTTTTCTGATTCTCCCTCACATGTTTTTAAGTACTATATTATAGGCTCTAAAGAATCTAATTTTATAAATATGTTTCTGTTTTTATACCTCACACTTTAAACTTTTAACAGCGAGCAGAAAAGCACTCTTTTGTTTATTTTTTCTTTCTTTTTTTTCTACATTTTAAGGATGTGAATATTTGTGAATAACAATGTTAATAAATTAGTAAATACCTATACAGTATTACATACATTTACTTTACATGTCAGGATAAGGAGCGGTCAGTCTCAACAACATTTACATGTGAACATTGATTGACATTAAATTTATCAATACTCCTATATTACTTATAATGTAGGTATAAACTTTATTTATAATTTAATGTTAATCAAAATCAAAGCTATAAATGTACGTGCACAGTCAAAAACCTACTATGAATGTGTGTGTATAGTTTTGTATGTTTTAATGTTGACTACACATTCAAACTCCTTCAAAAATTATTTAAATGTAGATATAGATATATATATATATATATAGGTAGGCAGTATGATGTACTATATTATGTTGTTGTTGTATTATGAAATATAAAAAGGAATTTATATATATTCATAATATGTGTAAAGCCTTAGAAAAAACCGATAATTATGTATAGGTAAAATACATTATAATTTATAATTACTATGATAAAACCTTAACAAGGAATCTCCTTTAATATCTAAAACTAACTAAAATATATGTATATTAGGCAATAACGGTATAGAGTAACGATTATATGATGTGTTTTTGTAAATATTCATTCCGTCTGATCTGATGGGGTCTTAAGTCTTAAGGAAAATAGAAAATATACCATCGAATTTTCAAGCAAACTGTTCAACTTCAAGTTCTTTACGAGACTAACATAATATATTTCAAAAATCAAGAAATTTATACCGAGTAAATTTATTATTTTTATAGTATGCATGCATACTGTATATTCTACAAATACATAATAAGTGCACTCCTATGTGCATTTTCTGCTTAATATATAAGTAAGTACGTGGCAAACGAATATTTTATATTTCTATACTATTACTTTAATATAGAGACGCACGTTTGAGAGTTTTGAAAAATTTCTATACTTTCAAAAAAAGTAAAAAAAAAGTAGATTTGAATAATATATTATTATTCTATCAGAACAGAAAAATGGAAAAAATTCTTTTCGTTTCATATAATGAAAAATTTCGACGAATGCGAATATGTATAACATACAGAACTAAACTGTGTTATAATAATAATTTACAACAACATAGTAAGAATAGAAAAATGTCTATCGCTGTCGCCTGACCAGTAAGTAATTCAACAACAACTACCGCATAATTTAACTACAATAAAGTTATATAATTTCAGTCTTTAAATAACAATATAAATACATCGATATCGTTTTCCCATCATCTTTCTCACGTTCCCCTCCTTATACTAATAATTAATAATAATAATAATAGTTATTTACTGTATGTACGCATTATGTATTATGTAACAATCATCGAAATTGTAAATTAGAATCCCTATATATATATGTATATACAAATTTGTTTTCTCCTTACTTTCTTCCTTGAACATGTACACACTTATCTTTGTTTTGGGTCTACCCTATGTTATATCTTATTATAATAATGTAATGTGTGTTAATTAGTTTTGTAAGTACCTGCTGATTTAGTCCCTCTTGAGAGATCAAGTCACTAAAACAATTGGATGTACAATTACATGTACGTAAATATATATATAAACATACATGAAATTTATAATGTAGACATGTACCATGTTTCTACAAACAATAGTTAGAATAATTAGAATTACGGTTCACTTTTTGTATTCCACGATATTATAGAGTGACACGATTGGTAGTAAACATTACATGCACAACAATAACGGTGTGTATTCCAAAAATCTTCCACATTGTTTTAGTTGTTTTCCTCATTTTCTTCAAATTGAAAGGTAACGCTTTTTTTTGTTTTCAACAGGAATATTTCTTTTTGCAGTACTTTATGTTTATGCGTCGTTTCCATTGTTGCCTCTATCGGTTGATGTAGATTATATTTTGCATAATTAATTAGACTTGATTTAAAATGGTGTAGTATGATGATATTCAGTGACTGACAATTATTACACTGAATACATAACACTGACACACTTAATTCACATTTATATCTAACAAACACTTATTTATTTATTTAGTATATTGTAATTAAACTGTATATTATTTGTCCAAAAACTGATCCTACTAACGTTTTGAATTCATTTCTTGCTCTAAAATTGCGTCGAGTTCATCCGTTAGATCAGCTAGCATGTTACCGATATCATTCAATACGTCACCGGTTCCTTGGTTCGCTGTTTAAGATAAAAACAACAAATGGATAATAAATAACAATATTGATCAAATTTAAAATTCAAAGAAAATAAATTAAAAAAAATATACAAAACTTAAATAAATAAATAATGAGACTATTAGTGTACACTCACCTTCTGAAGTTTCAGATGCAGTTGCTGTAGGTGCTGTTGGTGTTGTGGACGTGGTTGATACTAACTGTTGATGAAGTCTAACTTTTTGCTGCTTTATGGTACCAGCATTATCATTTGCCTAAAATGTTAAAGTGAAATTCAAAATATGTATTAAGTTAGCTTAACACTTAACATTATTTACTTCTTTGTTTTTTTTTAGGGTAGTTTCACTTAACTAATAATGTAAATGAATATAAAAAAACAATAAGGAGGAGAAAAACTTACAAATGGTATTGACTCAGATTCTGTACTTGAATTTGACTTGAAACTAGCATCTGATCCATTTCTTCGTACTCCTCTACATAAAAGACCCGGAGGTAGGAGATCATTTCCAGAGTCTGAATAGTCACTACCAACTGGTGAGGGATCTCTTGATTTATTTGGTGGACTACTCCTTACCGTTGTAAGATTAGTACTAATAATGTTATTACTACTACCACCGTTACTATTATTACTATTGTTATAGTACTGGACTGAAGAGTTTGAAGTAGAAAGTGCACTACTAGGACTAGTATTATTATTATTCATAATAGTTGAAGACGATGAGGCAGAGACTGGAACTTGTTGTTGATTTAGGTGTAAGCTACTACTACCGTTAGGCCCGACACCATTTTGTGATAATTCATCTGGATGTGGTGGTAGAGGGAAATCATCAGAGTTTCTACTACTGTAAGTACTAAATTGATCACAAGATAAATTTGGAGGAGGTGGTGGCATAGTGGTCGTACATCCACTAGTACTATTACTTCGATTCATTATATGAGATGAATTAGTATTTCCACCACTACTAAATGAACTTAATATTGGTTGTTGTTGTTGCTGTTGTTGTCCACCATTTGTTACACCATACACACCATTTGGTGCTTCCATATTAGAACAACTACCTCGTCTCATGGGGTAGTTTGTGGTTATTTGTTGTGTACTAGGTTGTTGTTGTTGCTGCTGCTGTTGTTGTTGTTGGGAAAATAAAGGTGTTGATCGGGTTGGTGGTGGAGGTGGAGCAAAAGTTTTTAAACCAGCACCAACATAATTTCCAGAATAATGATTAATTCCTGCTTTTGACAATCTTCCAATGTCTCGGGGTAAACTTTTACATCCATCTCCATAAGCTTGTTGTTGTTGCTGTTGTTGTTGTTTTTGTTGCTGTTGAAACTGTTCCTGTTGTAATTCCTCATTAGGTGATGGACAACGATCTGTTACTTTTATACTACCATTATTCATTCGTCCACCCCCCATGATTTTAGCAATCGGTTTATTTTTAAGAAGTCGAGGAAGAGTAGAAGTTGAATGTTGTGTAGTAACTCCTCCAAATTCGTTCGTTGGTGTAATATCACCCTCCTCAAATTTGACAGTACTATTATTACTCCTCACATTACTAAGCGTCATGGATGAAGTGTTATTATTTGGATTATTATTTTGACTTGATGTTGGAAGGAATGAGGATGTTCCATAAATTGGTTCTTGAGATTTTTCCATCGACTTTCGACGAGCATTATTCTTTACTTGAATAGAAATCACATCTGGATGATATTGAGGAGTAACAGGAGTGGAGGAAGGTCCAGATGAGGAGGAGGAACTTACATGATGTAATTGGGGTTGATGAGTCAAAGTATGAGGAGGGAGGTGAGCATAAATAGTTGTTGAATTCTGTTGTTGTTGTTGCTGTTGTGGTTGTGATCTCCATATTTGTTGTTGTTGCTGTTGACTTAAACCAGGACCACGAGAGTAGACGGGATGAAACTGTTGTGGATTTTGTTGAAATCCATTGTGATTATTATATATTGAGACATTTGAATGATTTGTTGTATTTGGTACGGATCGTTGGCGTTGAAATATTCCAGAATCGCTCTACATATAAACAGACAAAATATTACATTAATAAAAATTCAACATTTTTTGTTTTTAAAATTATTTACAATTTACAATATAACATACTCAACAACACAGAAAAAAATACCTTTACGTTTATTTAGCATTTATTATTTATTATTTACCATTGGAGTCAAATATGCATTATTTGGAGTAGGTATTCTTTTTCCAGCCAAAATATCTTCAATTCGTTTGATGGCTAGCATGAATTTCTTCTGATGTCCCAACTTTAAAATTCCTGTATCTTCTAAATCTTCCCAGGTAATATTAGTCACCTATAAAATAAAAAGAAACGAATTAGCACAACTTGTAATTATTATTACAACTATACTTTCTATTTCTTACGAGTCATGTATTTACATTTCGTACCATAAAGTGTATATAATATAAAGTCATTCAAGTAAATTCAAAACTTAACAACTATATTTAATAGAGTTTCTGTTTCCTACATTTATTATTATGTGTTTTTTTTGTCAATCTACTTCAATCTATTCAAATCTACATAACAATTTCATCCCATGATATATAATATATGAAATGACATTAACATTCATACTCACTACTCACTACCTCAAAATTTCCTTTTACTTTCATCAAATTTTTTCACCCTTCTCCCACACATCATAAACAAAGTATTTCAAATTTACTTATTTTACTTTTATATTGCTCATTAAACAACACAAAACGAGTTGTAAAATTACAGATATAAATCAGGAGACTTGAGAAAAAAAGAAGAATGTCGGCAAATGACAAGCACTGAAAAAAAACGAACAAGTCTACAACTAAACAACATGTCAAATATGGTCAAATGTTTATTATACACGTATATATGTATGGACAGCGTACACACATGTACAAAACTTAAGCTTATATACTTCTCTGAAGATGATACTTTTTCTCTCGTTTTTTTCTCCTCCTACTACCTCATAAAAACTTATTACACTTTGTGTAGATTGTAAACAAGGAATGGACATAAAATACATTGTATATTGTACAAAATGTATAATGTAGTTTTTATTCTAAATTCTAAATAATGAAACTTTGTTTACAGGTCATATAGCCAAGCTATAACTGATACATATCTATATAGAGTACTCTGTTCTCTGATATATTAATATTATACGAAAATATAAATAACATTATTTGTACATCACTGGCTATGAAATCGATAACAAAATCTTATTATTTTTCCAAAAATGGGGATTGAGGTTGATCTTTGTAAGTTACTAAAGCTTTTGGGGTACACCAACTAAAAACAAGTATATTTGATATTTGAGAATTGAAATTTCAAGTTATGTAATATTTACAGGAAAATCAAACACTACATATAAAGTTAATAATATTACTTTTTAACAATATATTGTATCCGGTATACAGATCTCGATTTTCTTTCAAATTCTAATACATAATGTATATATCATGACGAAGTACAAGAAATTCAACGAGGCAAAAAACTCATTCATTCATAATAATATAATAACAATATTATGAGATGAGAAAAAAGAGACATGACTTGAAAAACACAAGAATGATGGGAAAAATGTAATTTCACACCTGTCAAACTGATATAACTTGTACATACACAATATACATATATAGGTTTTATGTTGTTATTATTTACCTGTCGAACAGAATGGTATCCTTGTGCTTTGAGCTTCATAGTATATTCCTCTAGTTTAAGTAGTGATAACCACTCTTCAATAGTACCCTGAAAATCATTCAAAAATAATGATATAAATACGGTTCTTGTACAGTACCGCCAAATATATATATATGATATACATGATACAATAT
This sequence comes from Sminthurinus signatus, assembly GCA_019776565.1. NCBI lineage: Eukaryota > Metazoa > Arthropoda > Collembola > Symphypleona > Katiannidae > Sminthurinus > Sminthurinus signatus. The sequence continues at coordinate 7,066 of JABASP010003811.1, forward strand.
AATCATATTGTTTATGTAGAGCTTCTAAATAGTTGAAAAGTCTTACGGGAATATAGTCAGGAAGGCCATCAGGGATATTTAATTGTGAAATTTCAGATTTTAATCGTTTTCTATGATGCGGTTTCGTGACACCAATAGCGTTCAGGTCTTCTGGAGTCATTTTAGAAATGCCGTGCATATCATATCCAGCTTGAATAAAATTTTGATAATAGCATTCAAAGTGAATTCCCGTTAACCATGCATTTAAAACCTCATGATCCTGAAATGAAAGAGTAAAGAAAAGAAATAGTTAGATAAATACATAATTCTACTGCTTTTTGGTGAGAATCAGTTTATGTTCATTACTTATAATACATGTTACATATATTATTGGATATTTGATTTGATAGTTTATATCTTATTTCTTATGTCTTATTATGTAACTTACAGGGATTCCTTGAGCAATCATCGCGGCAACATCAAAATTGTAAATCTCTTCTGGAGCAGCAATAGATCCTAAACTAGAGCTGGAACTATGATACGAATTTCTAAAACTTCCAGATGATGACTCTGACGAGAGTCCAGAATACCGGACTCCCTGTTGATATATAGTAGAGGAAGCTCGTCCACTATCAAAACTTGCAGTACTGTGACGACATCCATCAATTGCCGACCCACTCCCACTACCTGAACCGGAACCCGTATTTGAAGATGCCGTGGATGACGGAGATTCCCTTCCAGGACTCTAAAATGATCAAAAAATAAAAAACATTATAATATTAATAATCCGAATCAAAAAGAGTTTAATTAATATACATTAAAATTACTTGATTTTTTGAGTTGTAAAGTTGAGAATAAATAAAATAACCAGAATATAATATGATATAAATATTACCTGTGTCATATCGATTCCTTGATCTTCTAAGGATACCTGTGTTTGGTAATGGTTGGTCATTGTTAAGGCGGTTGAGGAGTTTTGATGTTGGAATGCTACATGTTGTTGCTGTTGCATGTGTGGATGAGGGGGGTGATGATGATGAACTTGATGAACTTGATTTGAACTGGTGTTGGACCCATTCATATGATGACTGGATGGACCTACGAGTTTCTGATGATTATTATGCTGTTGGATTTGTATTTGTTGCTGTGAGTGCACACTCACATTGGCACTCACTGAATGTGGATCAACATGAACTGTCATGTGAGCGTTGTTACCGGTGACTACACCACCAGCACTACCATTTGAATTTCCTCCGCCATTACTGTTGTTACTTGTTCCTCCGTTTCCGTAAAATCCCTGTAGGAAAATAAAAAAAATAAAAATATTTAACACATTAGTAAATACATAAATGAATACGATGAAGCTGTACATTGTACGATGTACATGATAAAAAGTAAGAAACAAGTGTGTGAGTGGTGTGTGGGTATAAAAATAACCAAATATTAGACGTAAAGTCGATTCAATTTCCATGTTCCATGGAATAGATTACATGTACGGATAGAAAGAGACAAGAGACAGGAGACAGGCAACACTAAGAAAAATATAGGTAATGGTAAACCAAATCTAATGCACAAAACCCTACGTTCACTATTCCCTATTCCAAACCATATTTCATCATTACACACACATATATGAAATCAACCACCGAAAACTCCTTGCTTCACCGAAAATCTCGTTTTTTTACCCTGTCCTTCTGACTTGTGAGACGATGTCTAGATATTTTGTACATACAAATATATTCGTACTACAGCTCTAGTTGTACAAACAGGATTTCCCAATAACTCTAAACTTATGTTTCTACTCGTGTAATTTAAATTCTTCCAAAAAGGCATAGAATCCAGAATCCATCATAAAATATATGTACTCTGTAAGATGTTTTGTGAAAGAAAATTTCAATTAAACAGTGCTCTGTAACTTTGAATTCAAAGTTTTTTTGTACTCAATTCCTAATTTTAAGCAACTTTAGTATGTAAAGTTTCATGTACCATTTTGGGGAGAAAGTATAATCTATTTTCTATTTTCCTATTCAGTTCCTCATATATCATACACTACAAATAATACACTCTCATGCTTTTAGAAACTCTAAACTCCAAACCACTGCCAAAATCTTTTATACTTTACACACAGAATGTTTACTCATGACATACGTTATTCATTTTATTTAACTTACGGAACTTGTCCCTAATACTTTACTCATATAAGAATTTACCAATAAAATTGATCGTAAAAATCTTGTCAAAACTCAGAAAAAAAACTCTCGCTTCGTTTGGAATTTGGAAACCCATACAATATACAATCGATGAAGAAAAAACAGTACACTATAGTGTAAAACCACTGAAGAAAAAATGACTTCACTTCATTTTCAACTATTTTTAGTCACGTTGAAATTTCAAATTGTTGCATAAACTGTAGTTTATATATATATGTAACTACACTGTACACTGTAAATTCAATAAACAGTTTCTAGCAACAACAATACAGATTGACAAAACTCTTAAAGGATACTAAATAATAAACTATTTCTAAATACAAGCATGAACAAACTTTGTCCTGATATTTTTGAACCTACTTGCCATGTTTACATGTACACAATTATTAGAAAAAATACTCTGCGTTGCATAAGTTGAAATCGTTAAATGCTACCATATGCACATTATGTATCATGACATTTGTCAGAGAAATTTCTACATGGTGAGTCAAACTCCTACAAAGTTTACTAGAGTAGTGTATAGTTTAGTACTGAATATACACATCATTAAAATATTAAAGACACCGATGTAAGATATAAGTATTTCCATGTGTCATGTGTCTATTCCATTTTCCATTCCATTTCCAATCCTTAAACACACACACGCACAAAATACATCACAATGAGGTCAAAGTTCTTGGCTTCTATATGCTACATGCATCAAATTACTCTCAGTCTCAGGTCAAATCCAACTGTACAAAAAGATTCTAATAATTTTTCCTCATCGATCTCGTGAACTGTGAATGACTTGGATTTTAAAGAATTTGCAGGGCAAACCGTTGAAGATTTTTCAAAAAACAAAAAAGGTCACCAACTTTGTGTATAATTTCCGGATTTGCATGGGAGATTTTTATGTCTCAGTTCTCTCCAACACAAAATCTTGACGAATTTTGCTTCTAGTTGCAGTGGCGGAGAGGGTAATAAGAGCTGTGTTGTGAATTTGTGGAGGTTCAAATCTCTCAAGTCCGTAGTACCTTCAACCTTCAATCATGTTACAAAAGTCAGCATTAAAAGAAACTAAAAATCGGTTCCATTCTCATGTATCAATCTGTATACAGTATACAGCTTAGTTTACAGTACACAGATTTTTACCATATGTATGCACTCGTGCAAATTTCAAACTAGAAAATTTGTAGTCATACACGAATATTGTAAAACAACAAGAAAGTCAACCGCTTCTCTTCCCTTCTGTACGCGGTTTCTTGTTTCCTGTTGAAAGTTAAAAGTCAATGCAGGCATGCAAAAATGTGTGCAGAATGTGTAGACTAGAGACATTGTACGATATTGCAGAAATAAAATACTCTAGTGCTTACTCTGTCAAAAACAGAAAAACATGTTTTAGAGCTACTATATTATAGTACTGTAAAGTTAATATCCCAGAGTCCAGAGTATATATAAAACAATACAGTATTTACAGTTTACAGTACTTTCACAAAGACATTGATACAAATCTCTAATATTTATTTACTACAACTTACAACTTGTATTTAAAACAAGGATTAAACATTAAACATCCTGGTTGCCCTTCCACCTGCTGATCAATTACATTCGAGAATGTTGTATGAAGTATGGAGTATGGAAGTACATACATATACAGATATTATTTACCATGTCCTTAACTGTCGGTGTATTATGGATTATGGAGTACTAACTAAAGAAAACTCAGTCCGCAGTTTTCCATTTTTGTATCCTCTACACATAAAAATATCATGACAAATACATAAACACATTATGTAAGCTTACATTTTCGGAGCTCCCATGTATACAACTACCAACTAAACCAAACCAAGCCAAACCAGATCTCAGAAACGCCAACTGGGTGTTTCTGAAAGGAGTAAATATGCATTTGAGCAGGATGAAAGGAAAACAAATTGCTTTCCAGTATGTATGTAGAATGTATATACTCTATGCTCTACACCGTGAAAAACACAGGAAAATGAGGAAAAAAAGCATGACGAGGATATTATTATTATGATGGTGGTGGTGATGATGATGAAGGTAAGTTAATACTTCAAAGCACAGATTTATTCTGCTCCTTTCTGCAAAATCTCCCAAAAACAACATGGAGAAAAAAAATCCATCCACCAGACCGACTTGTAACTGTACTGGAGTATATTACAAACAACAGACTATCATTACTAAAGTATTCCGAAAAGTCCAAACTCCAATATGTTTTATTTCATATTCGGCTTAGCAAACATTATTTGGTTTCCAACGTGCTTAGACATGGTTCATTCACCATGTACAGTGTACGGAAAACACAAGAACAAATAGCTTTGTATTTTGTATGTTGCACTGATCTCATAGAGATCTTGGGAATCCTATTACTCTCTTTGTTCTGTCCTACTCTTCCTCCTCTTAATACACATAACAATGGTGATGACAATAATATTACATTACAATACTTATATGTTTTCCTTTTTCTTGCACGCATTACGCCTCCACAAACGCACTATTTTCTTTTTATTCTGGATTGAAAATGCAAACATATTCAAAAAAATAAAATAAAATAAAGGCGAGGCGCATTAAGGACATATATATATATTTTGCACATATGTATAACCTTACATTTTCCGTAGCGAATACAAAAATGAGTCGGATCTTCTTCATGCGTGTACATCATCATCATCATCATACTGAAGCAGAAAGCAGAAACAGAAACAGAGAGAGCTTTCACTTATTCTCTTATTCTTACGCACCACCAACAAGAAAAAGAAATATCTGCACAAAAAACTACACTGTACAAATATGTGTATGAATTACAAATCCTTGTGTGGAGCTCAAGAATAAAGAAGATGGTGATCGAGATGAAGAAGATAGAGAAAAAGCTAAAGTCATGGAATTTGAACGGTCTTTGTGTCCTCCGATCTGCATGGTCCTTTTTAGGAAGCGAAGCTGACTATTGTAATCGTCGTGTCTGTCTGTCTGTCTGTCTGTCTGTACGTCCGTGTACAGATTGCGTCCGCTTCGCGTCGGCATGTATAACCACATGTACATACATGTATTTAAATGGACATGCATATGTACATATGTACATACATGTATTTAAATGGACATGCATATGTACATATGTACGTACATGTATTTAAATGGACATGCATATGTACATATGTACGTACATGTATTTAAATGGACA
>JABASP010003812.1:0-12420 GCA_019776565.1 Sminthurinus signatus
TTCATCCTCAATTACTCTCCATTGTCTAGTGTCTTGTGCGTTGTCTACAGTCTACAGAAAATAGAAACATGTAAACCTGCAATGTAACGTCAAAAATTCCAAAACCAAGTAAAACAGCATTCATCTGCTATCACTTCACAATTAAATTACAATTAATGAATAATGAATAAGTTGAGTGACATGACATTTTTTACGTGAAGAATGATTGTCTCTTATTTTGAGCACATAAATTCAAAATTACTCATTTAGTAAAGTTTGATATCAGTACATCAATATTTAAAGCGGACACCTATCACTATCATAGTGCTTCTCTATAAAATCTATTATCTTGAATTTTTTTTACTAGCTTTAATGAAGTATAAATGGAGATTTATACTTCCTGCACGTTTCCCATTTGATAAAATTTGTAAGTCTATAGTGTAATTTAAATGGTATATTATACGGAAACGTGTATAACGGATAAATCCTTCTTAACTGATTAATTTGTAAAAAATCAAGACAAGTTGACAGTTTTTTATTCTACAGATGTACACTATCAGTTTCTATTTCCTTGCCAAAAATATTATGCACATAATATTTGTAAGTAAGCCTAAAAGATTTCTACTCATTTTTGTGTGGATTTCCTTTATTCATTCTACCAGTTTACTTTCACTATAAAGATACTTGTTACCAATTTGTGTCCAAAACCAATTTTCAACTGCCAATGAAGTCAGTTCCAATTTTGGAAAAAAGTAAGTCAAAGAAAACAAAATTATTTTGACCGTGACCATGAACCTATAAGACTTGGAGATTAATAAATTAATATTAAATAAATTAGATTAGGAATTAGATAGCTAGAATAATGTTCCTATTATTATTATTTACTCGTTTTCCTTTTCATCATTTATGAGCTGAAACAATTCACATCTATAAACCACACAGCCAACAGCAAACACAAACAATAACAAAAATATACATACAACAAATTCATCTATTACAAGTTAATTTAGGCAATCAGAAATGATCCAAGTGTGTACAAGATTTCTAAGTATTATTGTTTATTTGAACGATTGGCAACAGTCAAACTTTAAATTGACATGAATCCTATCTGAAGATGGTTTGAAGGGAAAATAATTAATTGTGCGTATACATACAACATAAAAGTAGTATCATTTACGTACATATAAACATAAGTAAGTACTTTGATACTGCATATTATGCTCAGCCTAAGTAGTTTGATGAAGCATCTTGTAGACTGTAGAAACATACAGATTTAACAAGAATGTAAGCATGCAGGTGAAACATTTCATGTGTGAGATTGAGAGCAATAAATAATAATAGCTACAACAAAATACACTTCACTTGGACAATGGCTCTGTGTGTGTTTTGTGTTTTGTATTTATGAATCGGAGATCTTGAACTTTTGAAATTTACAGTGTTCAAAGTTTCTATACTCTAGCATTCTAATGATAATAATGAAGAGAGCAGTTCAATATTTAATATTTGCTTCATAACCATAATCAACTTGCTATAAAAACCAAATGTATACATAAACATCAAATAAATAATATTATACCGCTCCACATAGAAATTATGATTTTGTGTATTCTCTCACATGGATTTTAGCCATTTCGCCTACATGTATAAGTCAATTTGTATTGACCATAAAAATCACATTTATATGCCTGTTGTATGAAGAAATTGTACAATTTGTTCAATATGCACGTGTACAATAAAGAAAAAAAAGGGCCAGTTGTCATTTTAATACATGATTTTCACAAAATTTTACAACTTAACTTCTTACGAAATCTGTGTTTAGATGTCAATCATAATTGAAAATTGAACTCAATGATTCATTTAGAAACATTGACTTTTGAATAAATCAAGTTAAGTTCTTATGCAAGTAATTAAAAAACCTACAAAATCCCAAGAGCTAAATTTGTCGTACAATTCTGAAACGTTATATTGATTTTTAAATACTTATAACGTTACACTTTGTGCAACCCTCCTATTTTCTTTTTTCTTTCTTACTAATGCTCTGGATTCTGGATGTATCTACTAAATTCGAAAATTATTTGGCCAAGAAACCGTATCTGCACCACTGCAGTATTAAATCAAAAATTGAGATGGAATCAAAATGTTTACCTCGAACTAATTAGTAGACACAGCTTGAAACTTTTCTCAATGCTCATTCAAGTAATTTATAAGTTCATGAAAGTTCACCTTGGACATAAATCCACTATTATTTAAATCTTAATTACTAATGCTCTGCCAAAAACATTGTGGAAGGTGGACTATATTACAAAATCCAAATCACAATATACGATGAAGATATTAATAAACTACTAATGTAATAAATGTATATTAGTTTTTACTAATTAAATACTGAAAGCAAAGAATGACAGGTCACCAAATGAAATAATGGACTTTTAATATATTATGGGAGTAAAATTATTTCAAATTTTGATACATACTGTATACAGACATTAAAATTTCAAAACTGCATATCAAAGTCAATGGCTGTCGATGGTCTGCTGAATATTTTTTTTGCAACTTCTTATTCACCAGGTTATTTACTTTCCGTTTGTATGTATCAGTAAGTAGCCAGTACAGAATTTTTTCTGTACATTAGATAGATGAATGAGGTATGAGTCACTTGGAAAATAGAAACAACTAAACACAAATTATCCAAAGATTGCACTTTTGCGGTTCACTCAATTCATTCATATAATATATTATGATATCAACATGCAACTCAAATCCATGGCTAATCCAATTAGTAATCCCTATGCAAGCTAAAACTCATTTCAACTCTCACTTCTCAACAAATGGCACTGCATGCATTGTTTGCTACTGTGCACGTAAGAAGAAACTGCAAAAATTGTGCAGTTAATTACATACAGTCTTCTTCCGGATGAAACTTCCGTTTCTAACATAATAAATAATAAAAACAGAAGAGTGAAAACATAGGATACAACAAGATATAAATAATGACACGATACACTCCACAGCAAACTATGGAGCTATTTGTATCATATTTACATGCATTTTCACGTGTACATATGTTTCCGTTGACAAATGAAACTTCCATTCTCTTGTTCCTCCTCCATCAAACTTAAGACAATTGACGACTGCCGACACACACATACAACATACACAAAACTGACAAAACATACAAATATGTTGTTTGACCCCAAGTTAAGCCGAGACGAAGAATACAAATGAGAAAATTGAAAATCTATTGAATATATATTATACATATTACAAAAAATATTTTAAAAAATTCTTCAGAGGAAAAGAAAACAAACAACAACAATATATTACATCAGTATGAACCTTTAATTATATATACACGTACGTAACACATTCACAAGTATGAAGTATTGTTATTATTACACATGAATTAAATTAAACATGGGAGAACCATGAATGAATACAGTCTGAATATATCCTATGTTGTGGTTTCCGTATGATGCTTCAGCATGCAATATCATAAATATCCTTAGCGGTAAGTAAAAGGTTTATTTTGTACAATGAAATGCACATTGTATTTTTTGCTAATCCTTCGTTTTATGTACGTTTGCTTCTTTTTTTGCAATAAAAGTGATAATTGTGTAAAATATAGTATGAAAAAAGAAGAAGAACGATGAACTGTGACATATGAATGACGAATGCATGTCTGCATGTCTACAATCTACAATTGACAAGTATTGCCTACACTTATGCTCCATATTCTCATGTATCGAAATCCATATTTACTGTACTTTACAAAAGTAGACAATTACGGGGAATTTTTACATAATCATAACTTTTATACATTGCAGTTGTTCTTCCATATTCATTATATACTATATACTCATATGCGAGGTGTATTACTACTATCTACTTGTGAGACTTTACGTTTAGAATGGATAAACATAACTTTTAACTAACATTAAACATAATTAGTATAATATGTATTCATTACTATATTATTGCTATTATGACTGCGGTTTCCTTTAGTCAAGTCATTTATTCAAATGCTTATCAAAACTGTTCATCGGACAATTTTATCAGTAGTCTCCCTCTCAATTCTCAGACTGTTTTATTATGTAACGAGATAATTAGAAGAAAAAAAAAGACCAAGTGGTTGTACCAATAATAATTATTATTGTAATAACATCAAACTACTGTGGCTAATGAAACTGTGGTTACATCTCACTTTTACTATTCGATTGTAAATCGTAAATTGCAAATCGCTGCTTTACTTTACTAAAGTTACAAAAAAAATGAAAGATTAAAACATGAAGTGATGGATAAATAGTAAATACTACACGTAGAAAAATCCATACTTTTTTGCAAGTCATTTCATCTTTAATAAGAAAAAACAAATCCTTTTCAAATTGCAGTACCAAAAAATCTGTATCCATATAGTATTAAAATGTAATATTAGCCACAAAATGTGATTTATTGTACTGAACTTGAACCAAATCAAAAGTTCAAGAATATGAATTTTGCAAATTCATCATTCGTTATACTGAAATCAAATCAGAGGTGGAATTTGACAGTTGTAACAAGTTTGGATCAGCAAGATGTCTTATATAATTGGTAATTTAATGATTTTTCACGAGCTAAGTATTGGGTGGTGCTCATTTTGTCTGATTACGGACTTTGTTTCTCCTGAGAATGAAGAGAGAATGGTGTTTATTGTATATTGTAGATATAATGTACATCGCATACATGCTGTAAACTTTGTCTTATCTGCACAAGTAGTAAAATATTGTACAAGTTGATGAGGTTATGTACTGCCGTGTAATTGTCTTAGCGTGGGAATTTGAATGAGTGGTGTAGAAAAATGATGAGATGGAAAGAGACAAAATGTTGAAGGATAATTTCATTACATACATAGATGTATAACATTTTTTCCCATCTTCATCTTCATTCTGTTTCAATCTCATTCATTTCATACTTCATATCCTTCCCTAACAAACAAACAAAAGTCATAGCAAGACCACACTCATGGAAATTCCACATAGAACATTATAAGTATAAAGTATGCAGTCTGCAGTTTACTTGACTGGCCTTTTATCACAGGAGCCAGGATTTAAGTATGCATACTGAATGTATTAGAGATGAGACAAATAAAAGTGAATCAAACGTAGATAGATGGAACAAAAACAAACAATGATGCATCTGTGAGAACTGTGCTTATAATATAAAGAAGATGAGTAGTCCATATAGATTATTCCAAGATACGAAAAGTCGAACAGACAAAACATGTTATTTAATGGATTCATTAATAAGAAAAACAAAAGTATGTATGGAGTGTGGATGCATCCATGTTAAAATGTACCATATTTTATATCCTACTGAGATTGAGAATCTTTAGTTCAAGTCATAGAAAAGAAAAGAAGAAGACACAAAATGCAAATTAATTCATAAATCATGTATCCAAAGTTCAAAACATGAAAATTTAAAATACATTCATGTAAATTGTACAACTGAAGAGAAATAGAGAACCGGGATACGCTTGAAATGATATATTGTACGAATAAATTCATTGCCAGCATTCTCTATATTAATTCCCTTTCCGTTGAAATTTGAATTCTATAGCTATAATGATAGTGCATCTTCGTCATTTATCATTATTTTATCAATCATCAATTCTAGATTAGGATTTCTAGTATACTTTTTACACTACGTTTATTCAAAATGTGTTTTGCATTTTTGGCAAAAAAACAAATAGAATAAAATATTTGAAGATCAAATTTGACTTTCAGACTTCAACTACCAACTTCAAAATAGTAAAGAAAACAAGAGTATTTTACATCCTTAGACGGAAGTTTTGCCAAAAATAAACATCGTTTTCATTTGGATGTACTTAATAAAACTAAACAGACGATGAAAGAATTATAATATTATATGTATATCTATTTTCATTCTGATATGGGAAACGAAATTGTATCCTACGATTAGAATACAAAGTAACATCGTGAGGATGTTTAATGTTTACGTATAGTTATGAGTTAGGAGTACTATACATAAGACTGAATGACCATTCACTTACAAAGTACACTCACAATATACAGTCAAAGTACTCGACATAATAATAACGGTATGATTTGTATTGTACTTTGTAGTAGGTGTACTAGTACGCTTGTACTTGTGTATGATTAGTGAATAGGGAGATTCACTCATATTATTGAAGATAGTATGGTGGAAATCAAGAAGCGTGTGAATTTATATAAAAAGAAAGGGGAACTTCGGAAAGTATTTCAGTTGAATTTTTGCATGTGAAAAGTGAAGTTGAATACAATATTGCTATAGAATACTAAATATACAAACAACATCAAAGTTTATAAATTCAATCATTGTTTTAAAGAAAAGTCTTCAAGTTTTTGTGAATAAATCATATAGTTCTCGTATATGATTGTAAAGTATGTGAAGAAAAGTTAAGGACATTATCAATACATCATGGATTAAATTGTGACACATTTCAAGAGAATCCGAATCCGAGAAATCGGATCATATTGGATTGGAGAGAGAAATAAACAAGAAATCAAAATATTTTTGTGAGTGTTCAATACATTGTTTCACTATTTTAAAAAAAAGTGAACGTGACAAGCAAAGTAGACGAACGAGCAACAAAAAAACTGATTCAACTTTTCAAAACGTTTACTTTATGAGTTATCAATGAAGTCTTTAATATTTTGGAGTTCCACGAGTCAAAGGGTGAGTAGGTCAAAACCTCAAGTTTATTAAATGAATTATTTTCTGTATTTTATCTGCTGATTTGTAGCACATCACAATAAATCATCACCATTCTGTATGACGCATCTAATACGTGCACAAATTTTTGGTATACTTGTTAAAATAAACAAAGTCTGAAAGAAACAGAAAATACTCTATACTGTACATATAGCTCCAACTAGAATCGTAGCAAAACAATGATGATATAGGGATTCCAACGTTATGCTTTCATTACATTAAAAAGTATTCATAATTGCACCGATTAGTGAGAAGCACAAAGCCACACACCGTATAAAAATATAGGAGCCAGAGCTAGAGCCAGAACTAAACTAAACCACAGACGAGCATCATCAATACGCATCATTTAAAGCTTCTTCTCCTTCTTTCCGCAATTAACTCACACTTTTTGCGTGAAAAATTATAGTTATTTATTAAACACTTACGCAGATATCATTTTTGTACAGTAAAAAGTTATCACTTTCCTCTATTTAGAAAATGAAAAGTAAATTTTCAGTCTTGTTTTCTGAGTCTTTGCCAATTCTCCTTATAATTGTTTCTGTTCTATCTTTCTTTTCCTTGCGTACCCAAGGGTTTTTGTCTCATTTAGCAAGTTTCTATCTACATATTTTGAATTTAATAACCTTTGAGTTTCAAGTACAATGTACAGAACTCAAATGCAAAAACAATGGGCCACAAATCAAAATATTATGGCAAAATCAATCATCATAATAACTACAATGATTGCAGAACAATGTCCTAAAAATATTGACCATGCAATTCAAATCACCAATTTTGTACCCCTTTTGAAATTTATCAAAATTATAACTTGAACTTAAGTTCAAGTTTCATTCTGATGCTTTGATATTGTCATAAATATATTTTGAAATCTATTCTTTCTCTCTCACCAAATTTATACATTTTTTTTCTTGAATGTGGGAAGCTCATAAACATATTATTTATATGGCATGTGAAATAAACAAAGCATCGTCAATGTACTATAAATGCTTGACTAGATACCTTCCATACATACATAGATACATACACTCATGCAGAAATTCTTTCATTTTGGGATTTTCTATGAGAAGGCTAGATGCAATCAGCTGTTAGTTCGTTGATATTGTCTAGTTAAAGTGTACAGTTGCTACTAGATTTTCATGTAGATACACTAGAACTTTTTTTTATCATCTAGAGCAATATTCATGAATAGTATTGTATGTATACAAGCAAACGGTAAAATAATACAGTGCAATTGGCATATTGAATCTCACATAAAAAACATTAATCTTTGCCGATGATATACAGTTTATATACTCTTGTTTTCTGGCTCCTTATACGTTATACACAGCCAAATATTTAAGCCTAAATAGGCCAGTTTCAAGTCAATGGTCAAGGGTTGAGAAATTATTTGAGCAATCTACACAAAATCAGTGTGATATATAAGATATGCATCCATATTTTTCATTAGTAGTCTAATAGACATGAATGCATTTGACAAATACACACATAAATGTAAAGTCAACTTTTATGTGTGTATTAAATGAACATTTAAGCCAAGATTCAAAAGTTCAACATTTCATACATATTACATATATTCCACGTGGTTGTGATTGTGGAATTTTAAAGCCACATGCCCTTTACGACTACAACCACCCCATCATTAATATTTATTTATACTTGCATTTAAAGTTTGTTTTTTTTTTCTCTAGTAACAAAGTTGTTTATTACAATTTACAATACAAGGATTTGGATTTTCTACAGGATACTTTATGTGAATTCTCAATTTTTCATAGGTTTACGTGACAACCCTTTGCTACTGTTCTCTACTCCTACTATTCCTTTCTACCTCTCCTAGTCGAGTATGTGGAGCCAGAGAGAAAAAGAGAGAAAGATCGCCGCTGTACGAGTCATCCGAAAGGAATTATCATCACGGAGACATCGATCACCTAGCTCATCATCATCCAAGTGGCCTTTCACAGCCTGCAGCTTACAATGATCATAAATTAGCACTCTCCGCCACACACGATGTAGAACATACAGTATCCACTACTGCTGTAAGACTTGAGAACAAATAATTTTTTGATATCACACATCATATAAACTAAAGAGAAGAAGAAGAAGAAGAAGAACGATATAGAAATGATATGATTTACCAAATTTATGATATCATCTAAAGTTCATACCAATAAACTTATTTATTACATTGGAGTTATTTATTACTTAATTTTCAATCCAATCACATGTAATAACTAACTCCACTACCGACCTTGTATGAAATTACAAAGAAAATATTTTTCATTTCTCTCTTCTTCTTCTTCTTTGCCCTCTTTCTGTTTTGTATTTGATGCAGTGCAAATAAGTCATTAGATAATGATTTTATGCATTGCATCCATTTTTTTATTTACTGCTATAAAAAATATTGATCATTGACTACATATTATTCTTTTGTCTTCCAAAAGAAACCGAAGAGTTACGCCTTTGGATACCTCGTGCGTGATCCGGTCCGTGACGACCATTTTGCTCACAAAGGTAGTTTTTCAATAACAGTTTTAATACTATACTTGTAATTTTGCTTAATAATTTGAAAAGTAGACTATAATAACTGAAAATTGTATACTTTAAACCTATAGAGCGAAGAGATGGGAAAGTTACAGTAGGGGAGTACAGCGTTGTTCTTCCCGATGGAAGAACGCAGGTACAGTTACAGTTTACTATATTTTACAATAAATAATAATGAACATTATTGACTAATATCGACAACCGACAGACGCATTATATAGTATGAAGTATGATGAAAGTGTCAATAGATGTTAAATGGCAATGAGATGATGAGAAAGATTTTTTTTTAGTCTCATCATATTATTCTTGCAGAATTTCCTAGTAATACAATCTTCACTTAATTAAATATCTATTATGAAATTTCCTTGAAATTGATTCATACGTACTTCAGAAATTTCAAGACGTAGCTGAAAAAGGTTATACAAGTGTACGCACGTAATATTATTAAAAGGTGCTTCTTTATTACTCGGATTTTAATTGATCTAATTATTAGCATAAAATAGGGATCAACAATCTAACAAACTGTAAGAGTCATAAGACACATGCGATAAAGTGTAGCATAAATATTTTCTCAGAATTCAAAAATGTAAACATGAACTGCTTGATCTATAGCATTAGTACACATACATTATAGTATATTTTTGTATGTACTTCATACGTTACACATATACATAGGTAGAGTATTATGTATTATTGCTTCTGTTTCATTCACATTATTTATTTTTTTCCCAGATAGAGGTTAAATCTGAACAAGTACAAGAAGAAGAATGCATAAGTTGCACTCTTTATTCCAAAATCAAAAGACAAGTAACTAATTTATTTACACCAGCATTCAAACACAACATTGCGACCTAACTCTTGTAACTCATTAAGACTGTTATATCTACTTCTTCACTCCTGCGTGTGAGTATGAGGAAAGGGAAAGTTGCAGAAATTACACATGTATAGGCACATGATGCATATTATGGAAGTATGAACTACTCCAATGTACACACAATTTACTCTTCTTTTGTATTATGTTTGATTCTAAACCAGTTTTAACTTGGGTTTGAAAAAAATAATAATTTATTACGTCATTATTGTTATTGTTATCAAATACTCATTCTCTCTCTCACATGTACCTACTACTTGCACACGTAGAATATTAGGTAGATTCTCTCACAAACTATAGAGTAATAAATAATTATTACCATTCCTATTGTTGTTTTCATTATTATTATTGTCATCCCTAACAATTAACGTAACATTGTGTTCATCCAACTAATTTACATTTTCACAATTAGTACGGAAAACATCCTGTTTATGAAACAATAGTGTGGTAGAGTAACACAGCAGCTAATGTATGTAAAGATGAATGAAGCATCTTTTTAAACACGTGTATAGCCTATTATTATTGTTATCCGCATTACACGTGGTTCCAGACTTTTTGAGACAATAAATTCGGACAATATGTATATTATCTATATATTATGATAAAAAATTTAACTTCAAATCCATTATTTTACAAATTTCAATAAACAATAGTGTGGAAAAAATATTTACAAATTATTTTGTTTTGTTCTTTCAGACTGTTCGATACACCTCTGATTCACTTGGTGGTTTCAAAGCGGATGTGACGTATGAAGGAGAAGAAAATGAAAATTACTTCCAAATGCATCATCCATCACCATCTCCTCCTGCTCCTTCAAAGCCTGTTGCCATTCCTCAAACTCAACCACAATATCAACCATCTAATCCACCTCCTCACAACCAACCGCAATATCAACCCTCAGTTCCATCTCCTCAACAACAGCAGATTCAATCACCTCAATACTATGATGATCCAAATATAGATTTATATAGAAAATATACACCAACATCAAATCCAAATCCAACACCATCATACCGAGGTGGATCAATACCAAGAATAAGAAATCCATCTCCAACACAGTCTTCCAAATCAAAAAATCCCGTTTATTTATCATACCCTTTAAAAGCCCAACGACCAAGTTCATCCCCCTCTGTCATCTATAAAACTGAAAGTGGACATTTTGTAGATCAAAAAGGAAATCAATATTCTCACAATCCAAGTCCAAGCCCAAGTCCAGTCTACTATAGTCAAAATTCAAATCCAAGTCCCAGTCCAAGTCAATCACCCGTTTCCTACACAAAAGTCAACCCTACTCAAGGATCTTATAGAAATGGAAACATACAAGGAAATAATTACAATAATAATAATAATAATCTAAAATATTATCCATCCCCATCTCCTAATTCTTTATATAGTAATGGAAATCCTGTGGGAATCACAGGACCAAGTAGACCAGTAAAATTTTCTTTAGGGTCCAACTCCAGGAATCCCAGCAAGAGTGTAAGTACAAATTATAGGAATGTACCAACTAAAACATATCCATCATCTGCATCACAACAAAATCTACAGCAATTAACATCTTCTGGACAACTTCCAGGGCCCACACCCGTATATCGACAGATTCCTCGAGGTCACCGAGCTGGTCCCGATCCCACCACATACTATTCTAAATCACCATCCCCATCTCCATCATCATCATCATCCCTTTCTTCCTCTTCTGGAGGACGATTTATCAATAGAGGGCCCTCTTCTTTAACTCCTACATATGCCGCGGAATCATCTGAACAACATGGAGAGGAGTATTCAAATTACAATCATCATCCAAATGCTCATCAATTGGAGGATATTGAATTTTCCCATTCCAATACAAATGTTCAAAAAGCAAGTAGTCGGAGAGGAAGTAAATTAATTCCTATTGAATTTTTCAAAGCTGGACCAGCTACTACTAAAGCAACAATACTTGAAAAACAAAAACAAAAATCTATTAAAAAATTCTACAGTCCATCACCATCTCCATCATCTGCATCACAAGTATCAACAATATTTGACAGCGTTTCCAATCAAAATGATGTCTATGATTCCTTTAATCATAATCATGTCAGTTCAGAACATATTAGTCCATTTTCTACAAATGATCATGTTTCATATTATAATTCACAACATCATCAACCACAACAAGTTAATATTTCACCAGTAAAATCCTCTGTTGCTACATACACTAGCAACTACTTGGGAATAACACCTAAACCCAACCTATTTGAAAGTACTAGCAGTCCAGGAATTCCTGTTGGACGTCCAATTCGACC
>JABASP010003813.1:0-12414 GCA_019776565.1 Sminthurinus signatus
ACTCTAGACTCTAGACGAGTTTCTGTTTAGTATTGTATTGTAATTTTCTGTTTTCTGTTTTCTAGAAGTTTTGCTGGTGATTACATTAAAAATGTGTTGTGTAGATTGTAGATTGTAGATGGAAGATGATGCCAGTTTTTCTTTATTCAGCCTATTTCATCTTTCATCAGTTCACCGTTACCGTTACGGTAGATCTAAGATATTTGAGCTGAAGAGGAACATTAAAGAGTATAGTACGAAGTATGAAGTATGATATACTTGAGACTTGAGACTTTGGTGCATGTGTAAGTTGTAATCCATATCCATATCCATAATCTGGTTGAATTAAATAGCCATTTGTAGGCAGAGCGGATGCATGTTTGACGTTAAATTATACAACATGTACAAGCCAAAACCAAAACCAACGCCAAAGCCAAAGCCAAAGCCAACTATCACATACAACATACAAGACATCACACATAATCCTACATCTCTACTTTAACAGAGGTTTAAAACTAAATTTGATGGGCTAGAAAGATTGTTTACACACACACATGCACAATGTACAGTATACAGTATACAATGTTCATGTATCTTCAATCTACAATCTACATTGTACATGCATAAAGTATGAGATGAAGATGAGAAATCTCGCATCTCACACAGTAGTAAAAGTTTCATGGAGAAAGAGCAAGAGAACTAAAGTGAAGCTGAGATTCAAGATTCAAGATTTCTAAACTCAAGACTCAAGACTCAAGAAGACTAAAGTTTGAAGACGGAAGTGGAAAAGTCATAAAATGTAGTAATATCATATGAGAGATGAAAATCGGACTCTGAGGACAAAATCTCACCTACTAACCAAAATACATTTCCTGTGTATATCAGAAATTGTACATTGAACATTGAACATAGTTTTATCCACCGAGATGAAACCAGAGATGAACCGAGAACCGAGATGCAGCTTCTAGCTCCAAACCAACGGCCATTTCCATTCCCATTTCCACATCATGGAAACTTTACTATCATTTCTCAATCATCATTAACAAGAGAATCTCTTTACTTCTCTTTTTCTCTCTCTTGATTCTCGCTTTCTGGATGACTCCAATTTTCCTAAGTATTATTATTATTAGTCCAAACTCCAATCAATATCTTGAAAAATTTTCAACTCTTTTTTGTTTTATAATTTCTTATGTGAAATTGGCATCTACAAGTAATATCTAAAATCTAAAATATCAAAGCTCACTATTATAACTTATAACATCAAAATTTGGAGTTTTCCTCTTTAAAAAGCCTTTAATAGGAAGGATTACTGATATTATTTTATATATTATATGATGATGATCAATGATCAATAATTAGGTGTATAGAGTATAAAGCTTGTGTTTTGTGGTTTGTGGTTTGTGGTTGCTGGAGATTGGAGATTCTTTGGCTGGAGAACAGAATATTCTTAAAAGTTGGAAGCCTGCCTGATTTTCGATTCCAAAATTCCATGCAGAATGAACTTGAATAAAAAGATGCGTAGGAAATTTTGGACATGATTTTAGATATTACTTAGTACTTACTACTTACATTGGCATTGCGAGCCTCTATACTGTACAGATTGGAGATTCAAAATGCTTCTAGGGATTTTAGTGCAGATACTAAATACGCACATAAAATCAGATATGATGCTGGAGACATAAATGGAGAAAGCAGTAAAGCGTCACAGATCACAACCCTACTCCAAACTCCGAAGTCCAAAATAAAATAGGAAGTAAAATGTAGTTAAATGTGGTTGAAGATAGCCAGAAATAGCAAGCCAAAAGTTATAAATGATAAACAGATAAAATACAAAAGTCAGAAAAGTATAAAAAGTTGACTTACTGAACAGTGACCATAAGAATATTGATGATAGCTATATTGTAAATTGCGTAAGAGATGAATTGAGCATCTGCATTGCTTCGTATTCTATAGCAGATCCAAACGCCGTAACTCAGGAAAATCACCTCGCCCGCTACAAAAAAAATCCAAATAAATACACACAATTTTATCATGAGTACTTTTGCATTATATTTAAGTTGTCTTTTATTAAAATCATCATAAAATAAAGTAAATATGATTACCTGCAATGCAATGGTCCCACCTGATCAATAAAATAAAAAATAATAACAGTAATAAATTTCACGAGTCAGGAGTTGTGAATGAAATACATAAAATAAATATCGAATTTTGAATAAACTCTAAAATTTTCTCACCAATTGTAGACACACTGCATGAATTTTTTGCGATCAGTGGTATACATTTCTTCAATTGAGGGTGGATCGGAAAGAGACCAGGCAGTTAAGTACAGGAGCATAATCACCATAATTGGACTCATCCAGTGGAGTAAATGCTTCTCTGTCAGTTTTATCTTGTGCGCTGATTTTACTCGAAAAGTTAGGTACACGCTGTGAATTAAGCAATAAAAATAAAAATAAAGAAAATAAATACAAAATTCAGTCTAGTAAAAAAAACAAACCAACAACTTACTATTAGATGGATTTTGGGATTTTGGACACAACTAAATTTCAATTGATACTTTTACTACTTTTTTTTTACTACTTTTAGTACTTTTAACACTCAATGATGAATGATAAATGTCTGTATAAATTTCCATGTTGATTGAATTTATCATCAATTTAGCATTTTAAATATGACTTGTAATGATCCCATAAACTATAAATCCTGTTTAATGGTGGAAATTAGGGAATTACCCAGTCTTAAATTGTATATAAATAAGCCTCATTTCTTCCACTAAAC
This sequence comes from Sminthurinus signatus, assembly GCA_019776565.1. NCBI lineage: Eukaryota > Metazoa > Arthropoda > Collembola > Symphypleona > Katiannidae > Sminthurinus > Sminthurinus signatus. The sequence continues at coordinate 2,758 of JABASP010003813.1, forward strand.
TGATTCCAAATTCCAACAACTACATATATATATGATCAACAGTCAACTGTATTATTTTATATTGTATTAAAGTGTGTACATGATGTAAACTATAATAAAAACACACAAAAAAATATCTACAATCTACACATTACACATAAATGGCAAACAAGTGGCCTGTAATCCATATTTTATCAATTACTCTTTCTTTGAGTTCACTCATTCAAAAAAAGAACATTTTTTTCTACAAAAAGAGAGAAAGAAAGAAAGGAGAAAACCCTTAAGAACCCCCGCGGAGCCCCTGTATTATTTACTATTTACTATTTACACATGACAGGAAAATACATGGAGTTCATAAAAGAGACTTGTGGTTTAACTTGAGACTCTTTTTACTCTTTACTCTTTACACTTTACACACAACGCACAAGAAACTTACACTATTCAATACACTTGAATTGTGACTTGTGACCATACTCTTTGTAAAAAGTTGGTGGTTGGTGTTTGGTGTTGGACTAGTTGCGAAACACGCGACAAGAAACTGAAACTCACAACTTTTGAGAATCAAGAATCAAGACAACGGACTACGGACGACGGTTTCGTCATATGAAATTCAACCAGGAAAAAAAAGCTAGGAAACTAGAAAAATAAAAGGTACAATATATTCGACATATATGTAACCCCTTTGTGATTCCCTTTGAAACTTGAAGCAGGAAGAAAAAGTTGAACCTTTTTTTCTATATCAAATCAAAGTTTGTTTTCAAAAGAATTTTTCCTCATGTATTTTGTTTTATTATGATATAATGATCAAAATATAAAATAAAATATCCTTATAACTTGTAACTTTTATATTTTTATTTTTTATCTTATATATAATTTCTAAACTCTAAACATTCCACATTTTCCACTGCAAACTAAAAAGCTATAACTGGAAAAAAAACTGCACTGCAATGAAAAATAAAGTTTTATAATAATAATAACTTTACCATTTTCGGTTTTCGGCACACATGATACATGATATAAAATATTTTACCACTTTAAAAGTTTACTTTGGAATTCGGACTTTGGAATTCTATCGTTATTTATTTGTGTTTTATTTTATAATATTTCTATTTATAACCTGCGTATCATGTTTTTTTAGCTCAACATTCAACATTGAACAACAAAAAACTGCTGAAAAATCATTATAAATCTTTTGAAGCTCATCAATTTCTATTTCAATTCTCTTTTTATGCCTTTATATTTGAGCAAAAAAGAGTAAAGAGTAAAGTATTTATAAATAGAAAATATGAGCCAGGAAAATTCCTAAATCGTTTCCCCCTTTTCCAACTTTCCACAACATTCTACTTTCTACGAAGATAGTAGATGGATATTGTTCCTCTTGGTTTTTGATTTATGTTTCAATTTCAACTCGGAGTATTTCACACTAAATAATATCCTGTGTATATTATTATTATTATTAGGACTTGGGATGTTAACCGCCGGCAGTTTTATATGTTTTTATAGCTTTTAGCTTGATCTTTGATACATTGATATTTGATATTATAGATGCTAGATACTTGATACACATAGGAAAAATAGAATGTAGAGAATGTAAATTGAAAATATTTTATATAATAATATGATTCTTTTTCATACCGACATAATTTCATATAAAGTGCTGTATAGGTAATTCCAAAGCCTAGATGTCTCGTCCATTTGACCGCGATGCAGGATGATCTGGTCAGAATCGGAGGTAAAAGAGCGACCATCTAAATAAATCATAAATACATGAAAAGATTAAAGCTGTGTAAAAATAATATTCGTAGAAAATTCGATCAAAGTTTTCTGTTTTGTTTTTTCTGTGTGTTTCATGTACTTTGTACTTTGTAAAAAATATGGATTGTGCACGTTTGTAAAACTTTGAGGAATTTCAATTTTAGATTTTCAATACCCAAAAAAATGAAGCAAAAAAGGTTACTGGAACAAAATAAAAAAGAGTGCAGAGTTTAGTGCAAAAGGCTAAACCATAAAATAAAATAAAATGTAAATAGAGACGATGGACATTGCACATTCGTTATTCCTACTTTTTACTTTGTGTATTCGATATTCGATATGCAAAACGGAAAATACATTAAAGAAATGAAGCAAAATAAAAAAAGAAAGTATAAGGGAAAATATTTAACAAAAAAGAAAAAGTAAAATACAGAAAAAAAGATAGAAGGAAGAAGAAAACAAAAAAAACAGTGGAATTATTGTGGATAGATATAAATTGAATTTATGTACTTGGCACAAAACTTGGTAAAGAAAATCTCCTTTTTCTTTCTCCTGGTGACTAGTTCAGCTTTCAGTGTTCAGTTTATACTTTATACATATTTAAATGCAAACATCTATATTAATCTAGTGTATACAGTGTACAGCCGCATCTTATGATGACAAATAAAGAAAAGAGTTCAAATAAATGCTATAGTTTATATGTACAGCGGAAAGAGCCAATGTATCGTGTAGAGAAAGTAAAAGGTACCTATGTACATTGTAGAGAGGCGACTAAGCCTCTTGAATCCTTCAATTTAATATTTTATAAGTAAGTACTCTTTCTCTCTCTCTTTCTCTCCTCTTTTTTTCTCCTCTGTTTCTTTGCCAGTTGCCCTTATTTACATATGCAAATGGACCGTTTTCTTCTTTTCTCTATTCTCTATTCTACTACCAAAATTTTATTTACAAACTTGATCCGATGGAAAACAAATGGAGGAAATTCTCCTCTATTTGGTATTTGGATATTTTGGAATTGTGATAGATTTTTCCCGTTCCGCTCCCTCTCTATCCTTTTCTATTCATTTCTTTGTTTGACTGTGTGATTCGGAATTCTGTGGGTGGTCTAAACTCTAAACTGTAAACTGTAAACTGTAGATTGTAGACTGTAGACTCTTTGCATAAAAGTAAAAACGTGATAGGAACACTTTGCCAAAATCCAAAATCCACTATCCACAGACTCGGAACTTGAAATGATACTGATACTGATTCATAATTTACAAAATATAATGGAATTCAAAGGAATTTAGAGGAAACAAGTAAATTATGAATAAAAAGTTTTGCAACGGAAAAAGCTGCATAATACATAATAATTAATAATGATCTGTGTCTATACTACAATTTTTCATTCGAGATACGAGAACTTGGAAATGAAAACCTGTCAATGTTTATTGTTTATTCTTTAGTTACGGTTTTCCATAGCAACAGAATTTGCTTTAAAGTAACTAATGTCTGTGTTTGCTTGAACTCTCAAAAACGTTTTTGCCCATTTCTCAGCCAAATATCAACATTTTTGCACCGGATAAAAAGGAATTAGTAAATTCAGCCCACGAGAAACAACTTTTATGTTGGAAGAGTACCAGAAAAGTTGGTACTTTTCTCACAAAATGAGAAAATAAAATTTTTTATTCACAAAAGCGCAAAAAATGAAAATCCTGGATTCTGAAGGCACAGTAAAACTTCAAAACTCAATTTTCACCACAAAATTATGCTGACCTGTGCCTCGTCACCCGAATTAGTAAAACTTGAAAATTTCCAATTTTTGTGGATTTGGTGTCATTTCTTGGGCTGTTTTAATTTTTTGAGCATTGTTCACGGACTTAAATTTTCTTGATTTTTTCAGAAAAAGTGCATATTTTAATGAGAAACAAAATGCTCTTGGTCTTGAGAATGACACTTTTATACTTTGGGTGCAACAATGAATCAACGTGAATTTCTAGTTAATTTACATTCACTCAATTTGACTGAACTTTGAGTGTTATCATGTGACCACTCAAAATGATTCTCTTAGTCACCCGAGTTTCAATTTAGTGGAGATTTTTGTCATTTAGACCTCCGCAGCGACTAAATGTAACTAAAGGATTCTGTGATCTTTTTCACATTACTTGTTCTTTATACTTTGGATTTTTGATCTGAGGATATGATTTTTTTTTCTTACCTCAGTGTACATAATTACACAGCCAACGAGGACGATACAATGGAAAATTGGAGAAGAAGACTTGAGAACAGGAGCTTTTCGATAGTGGTAAACTGGAAAAAATCAAGTCATTGTGATTTTATTAAAAGTTACAAGTATTCAGAATAAACATGAAAATTTCTGTATATATTATGGCTGCATAAATTACCTATGAGTATAATTCCTGCTGTACAAGCAATGCTCACCATTGACACACTGAGGAGTCCAATCCTGAAAAGTATTAACAAAATACATTACAACTTTCACATTTTCATTATGAATTATGAAGCTACACAAAAGTAAAACTTATAATATTTCTTTTAGCAGACTGTTCCGCACTCTACGAGTGAAAGTTCAAGCTAGATGAAGAGAAAGACAAAGAGAAAGTTTATACTTTCTCCCGAATCCTCTGGTAGAGGGCACTAAAAGTTATCTAAGCTTTCTACTGTACTAGTGTAATGGGTGAAAGTACGATGTTTTTTACCGGAACATCCAGCTTGTATCAGCTAGGCAATTTTCACCAACAGTGCAGTTTTCACAACCAATTGGACATGTTTTACAGGAAACTGTATTCATAAAATTATTCCTCTCCGTGGACTCTTCGTCCATGAAGATTTGATCCATGTATGTGTCTGTAATATGTTATGAATTTAGAACATTATTTCAATCTCTCATTTCTAACTAAAGTAAAATATATCAATAAAAAGTATAACATGTATTTACAAAAATATATTTGGATAATACAAATTAGTAATAATTATTACGTTCTGCCCTTCTGCCAGGTACACGATTATTATAATTCTCGCGAACGGCGTAACGGTTTTCTAAGGACAAAGACAATGCCCATTTTGAGTCAATTTTTCACACTTTTAATTAAAATACAAAACTAAACTAATATTTTATTGCTAATAATTATGATCATTACCTTTACAACGACATTCGTAACTAGCCCACCGCCATTTTTGGCCAGGAATAAAATGGCACTGAAATATTCAGAATAAAATCACAATTAATAAAAACACACAGATCAACAATATTTTTTAATAAAAAGCTTCTTCAATGTGAATATGATTAATGATATCGATTACGGATTGTGAATTACCGTTGTAGTATTTATATCACATTTGTGCGTTCCTCGAAAGACATGAAGTGGATTTTCTTTCAAATCCTTTAGCCGCTCCTCCTCACTCTCATAGCCACATTGATTAATATCATATTTGGACAGATCAACATCAAAACTAAGGATTCCGTAAATTATTCTAGAAAATAAAACAAAAAAATATTCAATAATAATTATTAATAACATTTTTATTTATTATTATTATGAAAATGATAAAGGTCACATTTTCAAGCTTTTTAAAAAGAATAAAGTAAAAAAGTACCTTTTATTTTGATTGTACATATGAAATACAGCTGTGTAAGAGACGAGGAAGAGTCCTTCAAGAGGTGAACAATCATTCATACTATGATTCTTATTATTACTGTGTTTATGTTCACTCTGATTGGAATCACGACCTGTTGACGTCCCCTCTTGATTCGAATGAGTATTCATATTCATATTAAAATTGCTATTGCTGTGATGATTGTTGTTAACATTATTATTATTATTACTATTACTGTTAGTATTAAACTTGCTGCAAAGGAAGTAAGGCCAAGTCCAATAACTAAATTCAGGACCCGGACTATGCCCTTTTCTATTGTTGCTGTTGTTGTTGTGCTGTTGTCTTCTTGAATTATGAGAATTATGTTGAAAATGAGAAGAAGACGATGAATAATCTTGAGTAAAATTGAAACCAAAATCCAGTCGATCTCTATGCAGTTCGTTATTCGGATTGATGGGTGGTTTTACAAACCAGGGGTATTTTATCACATCCGACTCGAGTACTTCTTGAGCATCTTGTGACATGACTTCATATTCATAATCACGATCACTGTAATTATTGTTATCGGTGGATGGATTCTGATTTCTTTTCCCTTTTAGCGTGTAGAGCCAATGTGCATCTTTACGACTATCATTTCTCGGGAAATAAATGAGAAAACGAACATCCCTCACGTCTCCAACGGATTTTATAGTTTGAAGAATGTTGGTGATGAGCTTCATCTCATCTAAACACAATGAAAAGCATTTTTATTAATTATTATTTTTATTTTTTCAAAGCATTTTTATTACTATTAATTATTATTATTTTTCAAAGCATTTTTGTTATTAATTATTATTAGTTTTCAAAGAATTTTTATTATTAATTATTATTAGTTTTCAAAGCATCTTTATTAATTATTATTATTGTTCAAAGCATCTTTATTATCAATTATTATTATTGTTCAAAGCATCTTTATTATCAATTATTTTTATTTTTTCAAAGCATTTTTGTTATTAATTATTCTTATAATTCTTTTAGAGTTTGGTGTTTTAAATATCTACCTTTTGACATGCTAACAGGTTTTGAGGGGGGTGTGGAGTTTTTCTTCCAATCATGGACGAATGCAGCGACCAAGTCCACTTTTTCCTTGGCAAGTTGGGCAAAGTTGTGGGTGGAGCCCACAGGGACATTTTTAAAAAACCGATGATCTACTATTGGAGTGGTGCAAAGAGTGTTATATGAACAGCTTGAAATTCCTTCAATTTCCCTCAGTTGCTCGGCCAAGTTGATCATCTAAAAGATTTCAAATAAAAACATGCATAAAATATAAAATTGTACATTTACCACTTGAAAATTACAATGAATCATGAAAAGAATTTCAGTTTGATGTACAAAATTACCTCTTTTTCATCAATGGGCAATTGAAGTAGATAATCATTATTATTATTATTATGGTTGTGATTGTGGTTGTGGAGTTCATTATTATTGTTGTTGAGGAAGATGGTTTCATGTCCATTGACGTGACTGTGGTTGTGATGACTGTGATTATTTTCCGTGGAGGATGATGCCAAAATGGAAGCTCCAACCACCCAATAAACAACACATAACCACAGTCTATTATTTGTACAGAGTGAAGACATTATGACCAGACCAGTCCGTTTGATATTCAAGTGGTTCAAAAGGGATGGTGAAATTTTCTATAGTTTTTATCTTAATGTCGGTCCTTTTTCCTATGGTTGGTTTTGGTTTTGGTAGTGGTAGTGGTATGTTGTATATTGTCAAGGTCCACGACCGCGGTTATGGGATTTTTTATGAATTGTCATCATTTTTTCTATCTTTGTCTCTCTCTCCGTGACTTTTCTGTGTCTTTAATCGCGAATCGTGATCGTGATCCTTAGGTCGATTAAACTGTCTGATGCTCAAGTTGGTTGCTGGTTATTATTCTGGATCGATCTGAAATGACAAAAAATATAGGCATTTTATATAATAAGGTCGAATCATAATTCCTCTCATTTCACTTCATTGACGTCTCTTTTTCTCTCCACTGTACTGCACTCTTTACTCTCTAGTGTCTTCTACCAACCATCAACTGTCTGTCATCATCATACATTTAGTTTGAGGTAAGGGATAAACGACGAGAAAAAACAGATTGAATAATGCATGAGGAAAAATGGTATAAAATTATGCACATGTCTATACTTGTGACTTGTGACTTATATGCTATAATATTATATATTATACATGTGTAATTTGCACTTCAGAGTACAGAGTACAGAGAGATCATGTTCAAAGTCCAAAGTCCAAATGGATTTTTACAAGTGGAAAGGGAACCTGGAGTTCATATTACATTATATGGATTTGACCTCTATTTTCCCTTCTTTTTTCTTTCCTCTCTATTTTTTTAACCACTTCATCACTCATTCCTCATTCTCATTCTCATCGTCATATGCACCCAAAATATCTATAGATGGAGGATGGAGGATGAAGGGACAAGAACAGAATCCTTTTCTCTTTTCTCCTTTCTCCTTTTTCTTCCCAGCCTTATTATATTTTCTCACCACGCTCCTTTATCTTTTATCTCTTCCAGACTTTTTTCTCTTTCACTTCACTTCACTTTACTTCATGTACTTGTACTTGTGTGTACTTGAAAGTCGAAAGTTGAAAGAAAGTGAAATAAGTAGAATTTTTTTTTCTTTTCAAATTCTCTCTCACATCTCACATCTCTTGTATTATTGTGAATTGTGAAATATACTTACTGGTGGACGTTGGACGTCGGACGTGGAGAAACAGAAATGAGTTCTGTTCTCTGTACTGTTTTGTTCTAGTCTATTCCAACTTCCAACAACTGAACTGTACGCTGTACACGAGATATTAGATATACATGTTGTATCATAATACTTACATATTTCCCTGAACAAGGAACAATGAACAATGAAGAGTGAACATGACCATCTGAATTTATATTTGACTAGAGTCTAAAGTCTAAAGTCTAGAATGTACAACATCTCGAGTCTCGAGTGTACTTGGTTTAACTTTCTTCCTTTCATCATTCATTCCATTTCATTGTTTGATATCACTCCTTTTCCTCTTTCCTTCCAAGACATTTCCCTCGCTCCGTTCTCCATTCATTTCCACACCCACTGAAATCCAAACTACAGACTTGGAGCGTTCAATAAGGATGTATGAAATTATTATTGTTCTTTATCTTGGTCACTGGCACTGGTACTGGCACTGGAACGGACACTAGCACAGTGGGACTTTGTATTGTATTATATTTATTGTGTAAAGTACAGAACATGGACGATGGACAATGAAGAAAAGGAGTGAAATCGGGAAATTCTACTGTGTACTGTCTACGTGTTTATTTGTTTTTCTCTGCCTGATGAAGAGAAATGCCTTATTTTACACCCCAATAGTAATCGTAGTAATAATATAAATAACAATAATAATAATAAAAGGCATCTTTATCTTTATCTTTATCAAGATGGATAAAGAGAAAAGAGAACATGTGTCCAAGGTCCAAGTCATGGTGTGTCTAAAAAAATTGTCCCATTTTGTAGATTGTAGATAACATCAAAATTGCAATTGCAGTTGCACTTGAAACTTGATTATCCAGTATCCAGTACCCAGTACCCTGTTTATTTACAAATTGGCCAACACTCAAAACTTTTTACTACGACTCAAGACTCAAGGCTCAATGTTCAATGTTCAATGTTCAAAGTTCAACGTCGTGTGAAAAAATAGACACACTTAATACTTAATACTAATGCAATAGTATCATTTTTATGTGCATAAAAATTGATAAAAAGTTCAATTTCCCTCTTAATATTTCCTGCATGTTCATAGTTCATATTATGCACAATGCACACATTTTACTGTGAAACGTGAACTTGACTTTACTTTTTCTCAATTCTCAATGTGTCTGTAAATTTTACTCGGTCCCATGTGTTTTGTCTTTTCTGTAGTCATAATTTGGGTGAAAGTGTATAATGTATAAGATGTATAAAGGAGAAATCAGCGACACCCGACACCATATGGTTTCTACTGTCTATACGCAGATGCACATTTTACAATGCTCACATTATTTAACAACTATCAACATGAAAGATGAAAGAAATACAATAAAAATACATGGATATGGGAGCTTAGTATAGTTTTTAGTTTTATTTGTCTTTCCTATTTGTTCTTTGTTCTTTGCGATTTTCGATTATATTGGGCATTGGGCATCTAAAATGTGAAATGCAAATTAATTTTAACGATCATAACGATTTTTGAAATGTTCTCTCATGTTATTTTTACTATTTCTTGGGACTTGTACGATATTGTCTGTCATTATTATTATTATTATTTTAT
>JABASP010003814.1:0-12410 GCA_019776565.1 Sminthurinus signatus
ATACTGGAGATATTAATGCTCCACCAGGGTTAACTAAAAAAGATGATGATGACAAAGTTGGTTTTGAATTTCCTGATGATGCAGATAAAATTTCTAATAGTACTAATAATAATACTGAATTAAAATCAACACAAATTGAAACACCATCAACATCATCAGAAAATAATAATAAACAAGATAATGTTGTTGCAAATAATAATAATGATGACTCTACAGAGACTGTTACTACAACTACTAATGAATCAAAAGAGAAAAAAGATAATCAAGAAAATAATACAACTGAATCCTCAATAACAACTACAATGGAAGTTGATGAAGTAAAAGCAAAAAGAAAAGAAAAACAAGAAGAAGATGAACGGGATGATGAGTCTGATACTACAACATCTGAAGTTGGTAATGAAAGTGACAAATTATTAACAACAGAAACAGAAGAAAATGAAAAGGAACAAATAACAGAAATTGAAAAAGACAAGGATGAAAATAATGTTTCAACAACTACAACTTCCATTCCTATTGTTCAACAACAACAACAACAAAAAGAAGCAGAAGAAGAAGAAGTAGGAGAATTGAATAATTTGAAAGTTCATTCTAGTAATGAAACATTGAAAATTAGTAAAGAAGAAAATTCTACAGAAGTAATATCATCAACAACAACAATTGAATCAGAAAATGGACAAAAAGAAACTATTACTACTGCTGCTAGTAGTGATAGTGGTGGTGGTGGTGGTAATAGTACTGAACAAGAAACTACTGAACTTCAAAAAAATAATAATAATAAAGAAAATCCAGATGCAACTACTACTATAATAGCACCTGCTGTATCTCCAAATATTATACTCAGAAGTACAACTCCGACTGAATTAATAAATAATGAAAAACCAGAAGAAAAAATAATAAAAGTTGAAGATCCAGATGATTATTTATTATACCTTGAAGAAATTTTAAAATATATTCATCAAGCTTATTATGATTTATATGATGAAATGTTAAGAAAAGGTGAAACCAGTGTACCCGATGTTAAAAATGTGATTCCATATGTTAGAAAAAAAGTACTAAAGGTAAGTAAAGACTAGAGATAATCACTATTGTTATTATTAATAATAACATTCTGTAAAGTTTTTTTTTTTTTGTATTGCAAAAAATTTATTACTTTTTAGTCTACTTGTACTATTCGTAGATATTAAATAATATGTTATATTATGTTTATTATTTTAATTTTAATTAAAACATTTAATAGATTTGTTAATAAAATGAGAATGTATTCAATTTATTAATTAGGGTACGAGTATTGTATTCAGTGGTGTAATACCAACACATGTTCAATTAGAAAAGAGTAAACAATATGAAGTAGCTGTCAGTCTGGGAGCTCATGTTAGCTCAAAAATTATTCCACCTCCTAAACCAGGCTCTCATTCAAAATCCAGTGAACCACCTACAACACATATTGTTGCAGCTCGTGCAGGTTAATTTTTCATATATTATACATATTATCAAAACTAAGTATTAGTAGAGTATAATATAATGTTGTATAATAATTTATAATTATTGTGAAGTTTTAAAACATACCACATGATAAATTATTAATTATTACTGATTTTATAGGAACAGCAAAAGTCAATGAAGCTCGTAGATATAAAGGAATTCACATTGTTACACCAGATTGGTTATGGTGTTGTGCAGAAAGGTGGACTCGTGTTGATGAAAGTTTATTTCTTCTATACAAACAAAATTCTAGTGTAAAAAGATTTCCCCCTCCTCATTGCTCAAGTCCTGATCAACCATTCAGATCTAAAGATAATGAGTTTTCAAAACATCTAGGAAATGCTGATTCTACAAATATACGTAAGTTATTATTATTATAATATTATGTTTAGTCGTATTATTTATTATATTATAGTTATTGTATTAAGTATTAATTATATACATATATGTATTAATAATAATCTATTGGTTTCGATAGCTGGTCCTTCGTCATCGTCGTCTTTACCCTCATCATCATCCGAAAAGCAAGCAGCAGCAGCTGCTGCAAGAAAAGAACGTACTCCAAGTGGACGTTTTATGGATACAATAAATCCATTATTAACGTTTTCTATGGATGAAATTGAAAGCATGGATCATGAAGTTGATGATATTTTCAAAGAAACGGATAGTAGTAGTAGTAGCGATAGTAATGATGCTGATGAAGAAAGAAAAGAACCACCACCAAGACGGAAAAAATTGAAATCATCTCATTCTATTGATCTCTCAGAAGAAAGAATAACAAAGTCTATTGATGATGATGAGGATGATGATGAAGAAGACGATGATTCTTCTACTACGGATGAAGATGATACAGGTATGACGTTTACTTTTAGTAGTTGTTTTTTTTATAATATTATTATAATATATTTATTGTATTATTTCTATTATTATTATATTATTGTTTTGTTTTTAATAGAAACAGAGAGTGAAAATCCTCTCAGTAATAGTGTATTGGGTAAAAGAAAAAGATCTCCTCTACGAACTGAAACAGAAACTGAAGATGAACCTCTCAATGCAAGGTTTAGAAGAGGAGAGCCATTACCTAGTGAGTAATCATAGCATTTTAATATATTAATTATATTCTAGGTAAGTTATATGAGTGAATTTGATTCTAATATATAAATGAATATAATATTATTTTATGATTTTTTTTAGGTGATTTAGATCCTTCATTATTGAGTGACTCAGACGACGACGATGATAATGAGTTAAATGATCAAGATGATGATTGGATGGCAGAGGCGTTAGAACGCGAATTTTTAGATGAAAATTCTCAGGATTAATTTAGTTGAAGAAAAAGATTTTTAACATAATCTAGATAGATACATATATATATACTACATACAAATAATATTATAATACAATTTATATAGTAATATAAATGGCTTGATTATAATATTGATACATATACCTATATCTAGATACTCTTTTCAGAATAATTTTTCTTACTTTCATTTCGTATAACGTATAGTATATACATATATATATGTACATTACATGTTAATTAATTTGATAAATTAATTAATATGTAATTTATTCTGTAACTTATTATTATTATGATATAAATTATGATTATTCGTTCATTTATTCAATAATATTAAGATATAATGGTTGTGTAGAGTTCTACATACATAATAATATTTAATTATATAGATTATCTATTATCTAGAAAGAAAATATGATGAAAGTATAATATAATACTAACAACAACAACACAGTATCATCTAGTGTATACCTTGAAATAGAAATGAATAAATAAATAAATAAAGTAAGAGCATGATGACTTTACACATACTAAAAATTTCTTTTGTTTTTGTACTTTTTTTTTAGAGCAAAGTTATTATAATAAACAATAATTTATTATGACTTTACAAATGATTTCTTTCATTTTTTTCATTACACATTTTTGTTTTTGGTTTTGTTCATGTGATACATTATTTTTCTGTTTTCCTCATTCTTCTTACATTCTACTCAAAAAGTAACATTCATAATAATATAATAGACGTATGTTTTGAATTTTGAACATGAAATCTTTTATAATGTTGTTTTTATACATATTATATATAACATATATATAAATATATCTACGTGAAAAATACATTTATACGTACATTCATAATATATGTTATGCATCCGCAGTTATATGTCGTGCTGCTTTTGAAAATAACATATATACATAAACATGAGTTTATAAAGATTACGAAAGAAGACAATGGTGTATATGCATTGAATATATATTTAATCTTTAGTTATAAATATAAGTAATAAATGCATTTAGGTCTCATTGGTATAATAATGATACATGTGTAATCGTATTAATAGTAGTAGTAGCATTATAAACGTACTTTTAAAGAATGAACTTTATTGTTCATTATTGCATAATACACTATGTAGGTATATTTAACTGACTTAACTTTTTACTGACAAAAAAAATAATACATGTAATAAAATAGATAAAAACGACAAAATTATCCCTAATATGTTGCTTCCGGTTGATCTTTATCAACAAAATCATGCCATCGTTTATAACCAATTTTATGTGACCAGTCCTTTCTACCCTCTTGCCAACCTCTTGGAGGAGCTGTTTTGTAGTCAAAGGCATGTTCATTTCTACCCCATAATTCATCCTTCCTTTCTTGATCTTCACGATATTCCGTTGAAACAACTAATTTTTGAGATATCGGACATGTTACATCACCCATTGGATAAACTACTTTAATTATTTTATGTGTTATATCTCTGGTCATCTGTTTCTCAAGTAATTCCACTAGAGCAATATCACCAACTTTACACAACTTGTCCGGGTCATGTGCATAGAATGGTTCAAATTTAGGAAAATACTGAAAATAAAACAATGCATATTTATTTAATATAAAACCCACATACCATTACAATTTAGAATAATTATTTGATAATGTATCATTGAATATATATTATGAACTTAAATAACACATACTATATAGGTATTAAAATAGTGAATTAAATTTTAAAACAATTATTTATTACCATTCTAAGATTTGCATCAAAGTCTAATTTCTTAATAACAATACGAGTTGCACTCTCTAATTTTGATGCATGACACTTTGCTAAAAATATCTTTCTTATCCCCTGTGACACTTGGGCCATTTTAAAGACACTTAACTTAACTTGACTATCCAATTATAAACAAATCGTCACTAAAAACACAATAATTAACTAAAAAATAACAACAAAATCTCAGCAAAATTCTCGCCGAAAGCCGAACTTTGAAATCCTGATATTTTGAATATTGCCTGCGGAATAGCACACATGTGCTTTTATGCAAAATTTGCACATTTATGCTTGGTTAAAAAACGTTTTTACCAAAACTGATCATAAAACTGATGATAACTGATTACATGTAACTTATTTATGGAAACCTTTGTTATGTGATTTTGGCATTTATCTTCCAAAATAGGATATATATATTATGGGAAAGATATGTGGAAGGCAAAAATGAGTGTGCTTTTTCATGAAGTTTGTTGGTAAGCAGTAAACACAGAGAATCGCAAACTTTTTTACAGTTTTAGTGGAGTTGTAATTAATTCAGATATATGGAAGAACACAGAAGAGTTTTGCATTTAAGTTTTTCATGTGTTTTTTATTATATACAACAATAATTATTTCTGAGCGTACAAATATATGTAACATAAACTATATATACTCGTACACACACGTACACATATACATTTTAATTTTATTATTGTATTTACATATGGCTATATATTTCAATCAAAATCAGATATTTTTAAATGTACAGATTTTTATAATAGCTTGCATTTTTTTCTACATTCTGTATAATATTATGTAATTAAAAATATACTGGAGAGAATCCTCATACAAAGAATAAGTTTTCACCACACATACGCAATCATATACACACAGTCCAGTCATAAGAATGACAACAAAGACACAGATATTGAAGAATTGACTATATTTTCACAGTGATTCTATATATTTACCTACATACCTATTTTTACACAAACCTGCTCACTTTTGTTTATACTGAAACAGCAACAACGATACATAACCACACAATTAGACTGAAAGCTTTTGAATATACATGTAGAGAATTAAGGTAACAATTAATAATGCACATTCTGGCATAACATTATAATATATAATACATATATATGGACTCAAAATGTCATTCATTTTATTTTTGTTCTTTCAACAAGAAGACCATGAACCTTTTGCTGCTGGTTTTTATTTCATGAAGATTATATTTCATTAACAACTATAATTATAATCAAAATAATCAATCAATGACCATAATATATCATACATCATTTTGTCTTTATTGTACAACAAGAAGTCTGTACAAAAGTACAATATATTATATATATCACTCTTTTCAACAGGCATTCTATTTACTTGAGAAAAAACTATATTATATGATTTATCTGTATTTTTGTCTCTCTCTGTTGTACTTTAAACTTTAAATTATATAGAAGCCACATTTTTAAACATAGGTAGATGGATTTTATTTACCATTTTCACAAAATGGTGTGTATATACACCAAATACATTATACATGTCATTTTCTATTTTTTTATACATCTCAGATCTCAAAGTGTCGTTATTGCTGCTATGATGTATTTTATCTACATAATAATATAAACATTTTTTATTGTCTAGAACATTGAAAGCCATGGTGTAAGAAGACTGTATACCTCTGGTTTTAAAAACTATATAAATATAGTGTCATTCCATCTAATTGTTACATAAAATCCTTTTTTACATTACTCATAGACAAACATATACATATGTCATGTTTTGTAACAGTGGTCAATTATTATTATCTTATACAATAAATTGGTATACTTCTCGAGTACGCTATTTTAGATCAGTATACTTTTATAATATATTTTACATTATACAGAAGATCAATTTCCCTCTCCACATGGTATATATTATGAACGTATACGAATTTTTGTTGTTCTGTTTTTTTTCTGAGAAAACAAAAAACAATGATACTTGTTTAAATTTATTAAACAAGTATTTGTAAAATATAAGTAAAAATGACGAAAAGTAATAAAACAAGAACAGTTTTTATGATGGTCCCGTTTTTGTGCACAACTTAAGCGAGTATAAAGTAAGAGGCGATGAGACCGAAGACGTAGACACTATTCAACAAAAGTTGAGTTCCTCCATTTGAACAATGGCCATCTGAAACACAAAATTAAAAATTTAGCATTATTTGTATAAACTCGTATAGTTAACTCGTATAGTATATTCTTAATTGTTAAGTGACAAAAGCATTTGAAAAAATGTATTGTCAATGCGTATATAATGTTATATATATTACTTTTAGAATTGTAGCCTTCAACGCATTTGCAAGTGTTCAAAAGTCCTTCAGTACAAACGGCATACGAGACACAAGTAGACTCCTTGGTACATGGAAGATTGGCTGAGATTTTACAACTTCCTCCAGTTACCCAACTCAGTATTCCAATTTTTTCATAGACGAATCCTGGCTGACAGCTACATGTTCCCGTACAAATCAAATTCTTGTCCGTATTACATGCATCCCTATTATCATTCTTATCACTGGTGAAAATATTTCCAATTTGTCCAGTAACACTACACTCTTCCCCATAATCTCTTGATCCTCCAGCTAGTACTAGGCTAGTGAAAGATAGGAGAAGACAGCAGAAAAGAGAAATCCTTTGAGAAGAAGCCATCATTTCTAATTCAACTGGTTAGAATGGGTTGTCTGTTATCTGGAAATTGTAAATAAATTTAAGAAAATTAATAATGTCATTTTTATGTATTAAAAGTCTTTGACATAGAATAATATACACACATCGTACAGTGTATGTTATAGTAAACTCGCTTCATTTCCTGCTGGGTCATATTACAATATATCATTGAACATATTATGTGCATGTGTAAATTTAATCTAGTTTGAAAATTATGAGTAATCAAGTATAATGTGTGTCTGTGCATCAATATATCTGTGTATATTATACACAGTACACGGTCTGCTCAGATTTATTTGTCATTAAATATAATATATATAACATTATGTCGTCTATACTCAGGACTCGGGGGAATAAAAATTGATTTCAGTAAGTAATGCATGACAAAGGACAATGATGCTCAGACCTATATTGACTCGGCTTCTCTTTGGCCTCTCTCCGTAAATTGTGGACATACTGTACAATGTACAAACTACAAGCTATCTATACTAAAAGAAGTATTTGTAACGCCTTTGACGCATAAAAAACGCAAAACTCCATGATTTACAACATTTACACACGAAGAGGTAATTGTAATAAATCCAATCATGACCATCTCATCCATATCCTTTTTGTAGCTGTTCAAATTAGTGTTGTTGCACATGTTAATTAAATTACTCATCGTACAATAATATTTTTATAGATGAATAGTATCTCTCAGACTAGAATTTTGTAGGATGACTTCATCAACTTGTACTTTTCCACTCATGGTCATTATTATTTACTCTCTATTATTGTGCATTTACTTCTTTCTTCTTCTAGTTTTGCAACTTATACACACTTAAGTGTGTATATAATATATACTACTATGTAACATTTTTGTACATTTTCCTGATGAAGATTTTACGGTTCTCTATACTTAAATTAAAAAAATTCCATCCGAGTTTTGTGAACAAAATGTATACATACATCTATTACTAGTACTACTGTTTTTTTAAGTACTAGTTACTAGATAAAAAATATATATATACATATACGTTGTACAATGCAGATATAGGACAAAAAAAGAAGTTGGAAGTGTTACTGTTCCATAGAAAATAGCAAAAGTAACAAGACAGCGCCTGCTCTCTTCCATAAAATTTCATATCGAGTACTTATATCTTTGATCTTTATGTATTTGTACTACATTAGTACATATACTATATACATTATGCATGTAAAGAAAAGTGAGAGGATCACGTCCATATCCATGTATATTTTATACTTTATACAAACATTTATATATACATACGTTTCAAATAAATCCATGGACCAGACGAACAAAAGACAAGGAGAGAACATTACGTATAGTAAAAAAAGTCGTCGCAGAAATAAATACATGTAGCATTCGTGTGTAATCTAAAGAATCCGTATTCCTCTACTTAAATGGGGGTTTCTAGCATTCTTGTAGCTGGAACACAAGGGGAACTATATATAACATTAAAAAACCGGATGTCAACGTCGCAAATATAAAGAAAGAAAGAAAGGACACACAAGAAAAAATTCAAATAAAAGCAACTCGTTAAGAATCTGCAATCTATCTGTAATGTATCATGTATAGCAAGAGAAGTTAGGATCCTTTGGCTTTGGCTTATTTACCCTCAACTTTCGTCTTATAGTTTGGGTACTTTGTTCTAGCTCATTTACTAACCCGGGTAGTTACCAAAGACCAAAGATAGTACACGGTTATCTGTAGTTTGTCGTAGCCACACACGTGCACGTATTACGTAGATATTGATTCACAAACATGTCATGTCAAAGTTCGATGTACAACTTTTTCTTATAATTTGGAATAAATATGAAACAAGAGCACTATACATTATACATTTTACTTTATAATACAATATATTCTTACAAAATAGACAGAGTGCAAAATAAAGTTGACTATAAATTCTAAGAATAATCATCATGGAATTTGCTTGTCATATCCTCTAACTCCATTTCATCATATACATCTAATATACATTTTTTATTTTTTTGGTCTATGAACAGCAGAATGAAAAATCTTTCCTTAAATTTCAAAACTTGAAAAACTTTCAAAGATATGAAATTCATCTTCAAAATAAACTAGACATAACAAATACATACATTTAATACCACTTTAATACCTCAGTGAGAGAGTGAACATTGTATTATGTTGTACAATTTCAGTGTGAAATGTGAAATATGACAGAGAAACTATCAAAGGAAGTTGTCTCAATTCTCACTTTGTGTTCAACGTGTTATGTACAATGTACACTTTACACTGTACATTAAACTGTCTAAAGTCTAAACATGACATTTGTTTGCAATAGGAAATTGATAAAATACACATACTTAAAACATTACTAAGATTTCCAAT
Source organism: Sminthurinus signatus (assembly GCA_019776565.1). NCBI lineage: Eukaryota > Metazoa > Arthropoda > Collembola > Symphypleona > Katiannidae > Sminthurinus > Sminthurinus signatus. The sequence continues at coordinate 9,601 of JABASP010003814.1, forward strand.
CCAATGCCTGTTCAAAATTCAAAATTCAAAACATTAGAGACTAGAGACAATGTCAGAAATATGATGCCTGTCTCATGATATTACACACTCAATTCATGTTTGGAAAAGTGTAGAACAAAAGAATATGTAAATTCTAAACATGTCATTCAATATACATTGTACATATACGATTATACATTGTACATTTTGTACTCAGAACTTGGAACTTAGACACAACACAAACATTTTTCCACTGTGCATTTATATTTCATTTTTTCATATTTACAACAACAAGTGTAAATGTGCACATTGGATTTTCTACTTTTCTTATTCTTTTCACTATACAGACTAGTGCAAGTCTCTCATTGTTAACACACAGCTCACAGCTTTCGTAGCATGTATTTTCTCTAGGAAGTATAACGATGAGAATGAAACGTAAGATAAGGAAGCCTTTGAGATGCCTAATGTCCAATGTCTAATGTATCCAAAAATTAATGATGTATCACACCAAAACTAACACAGTCCTATGTATTCTATGTACAAGTAGCTACTATAGTAAATCATCATACTAAATAAATAGCAAGCTTATAAAATCGCGATAAATGTAAAGAAAAAAAAAACAAAAGTTTTACAAGTATTTAATTACTTAAAGTAACTACTTCATAATTTATGAAATGGCTTGAAATGTAATTTAAAACTTTCAATTTCATAAATATCTTTTAAAAAGGAGTTGATTTACATAGATTTTCTTCTTTTCGATGCGTCATAATATCCAATCTCCTTTACAAGGAAAACATATTCACAACATAAAAGGAAAAAGGATACATATAATATAATATAATGTATAGTCAGTCACTGATTTAAAATATTCACGTTGTTTTTTTTATCTACCGTCACATATTCACGATGTTCTGTGCGTAAACAAAAACAAGTTGAGGAAATCTCTATATGCAAAAAAGTACTACACACTGTATAATATATAAGAACTAAGAACACACGTTTTGCACAAACAAAAACACACACACACACACATATATACACACACTGTCATACATATGTACAGAAATTCACCTGTTCTCTACACACTATACTCTGTGTATTGTAAATTGTAATGTACATTTATTTACATTAATTTTTTTAACCTTACCTTCAAATGATCTACAGCGCGTAGCTTGTTATACTATGTGAACGTAGTACGTAGTACGTAGAATGTAGTATGTATTATTTAGTGAAAGGGTTGCTTCCAAGCTTCCAAGGTGAACAATTGAGTTGAGTCACACACTATAAAATATAAAATGAGCATTACAAAAGAAAGATACATGGATAACGAATATATACTCATTTTTTTAATTATTATTATTATACTTTATATTCTCCTTTACACCAAATCACTTTAAAAAACTATAGATTCTGTCTTGTTGTATCTCCCATCTCCCATCTCGTGTGAAATGGGAAATGTGAATGGTATGTAATAATATTTTATATTGTAATATATAGCATATGATATACAAGCACTTTTTATTTATTTACCTTCTGAGATGGTACACAGCTGAGCTTTGAGCTTTATGGTATGATTGCTGTTGTCTTGTAGAGATCCAAGAGAATACTGAACGGCGACGAAAAATAAACGACGAATCTCCCCCACGTATATATCTTGCAGCTGAAATGCATTAATAAATAAGATATATAGGATCATATGAGCACTGAGCAATACATTAAATAAAATAAGATAAGATATGTAGGCATGTGTGAAACCCTCTACCCTTTACGCTTAACTCTTAACTCTTTACTCTTTACACTGTACATAGCTACACACAAGACAGTACACAGTACACAGTCTACAGCGTAACGGTTAATGGTATGCTAAACATACTAAATATTACAAAGTACACATGCTTAAATATGCCACCTCTGAAAAAGACACAATAGACAATATCCTTAGCTCATACTTTTATTTACATATATTGTACATGTCTTCTGATATTAATAATATCCTAATACAAGACAAAAATGAGTCACACATTCTGAAATATTACATGTAACATGTGTATTACATTCTGTTTCCTATTAAAATCCCATTTATAATGAGCTTTGAGCTTTGCTTACTCAACTCAATCTACAATGTAATTTGAAATATTATAACAATGTGCAGTATACAGTATATAATATATAATATATAAATGTTTACTTCTTGAAAATAAACTTTGTAATTAAGTGTAATAAAGTATAAATGAATATAAATAAGACTTACGGAAATGTTATATTTGTGTGCACTTTGAAATTTGAATCTAAAACACCAAACACCAAACGGAAAAACAGCAAATACCGAGAACCAAGACGAATGAGATGACTTTTGTAACACTGCGAACTGCGAACTACAAACTGCAAACTGAGAGAGATGCACGGCTGAGATTCTACGTAAAATGTAAAATCCTATAAGTAAAGTCAAGCTGAGTTGGTTTGAGCTACAAACAAGAGTTGGGTATACTATTGCAGATTGCATACACAATACAGATACAGGTACAGATACAAACAGAGCATACAAACAGAGCATACAATATATATGGTACACGGTATACAGTACACAGGAAAAGAGTCAAAGCGTACAGCGTAGTTTTCAGCCTTCCAACTCTTATTCCCTAGTTCTTTCTCACACTCAGTCTCACACATGGTGAATGGGGAATGGTGAGGCTGTGTATAAACTACATTATACAGTGTACACTGTATAGTCAATTCACAATTTCCTCCTACAATAACAAGGCTGATATATCCAAAATCCAAAAGGGAGTGCATATCCGTGCAAAAAATTATTATACACTGGAACATTGGAG
>JABASP010003815.1:0-12406 GCA_019776565.1 Sminthurinus signatus
CTACCAAATATGTGAATGCATTGTGCGGCAATTTGTACCTTACGAATTGGGATTTCATTATTATCATAATCTTTTGCTATCCTATTTACTTATCTATACACATTACACATTACATATGTAGTACATATTATGTACAGATCACAGATAACTCAATGACTGTAGTGAAGTTTGAGCGTAGAACATGAGATAAAAGTTGAGAGTATCACACACAGTTTTGGATTTTGGAGTCATTCAGGATTCAGGTTTCTGTTCTAGTAGTTGAAACACTTGATACGTGATAATTTGTAAATTGTTGTCAAGTTCTCAGCATAAAAATGGCTAAATTAACCACAGTATTTTTTAAAGGTACGATATGTATAAAATATAAAATTATGAGCTTTTTTCAATTATTTCACTTTGTCTTTTGTTTACAATAACAATTTATTTTTAATTCAAAGCGCTATTTTCCTTGTATCTGCTGGACATTTCGGTGGCCAAAGGTGAAGATGTGGACTTGACTGTTATAACTTGGGCACATGCAGTAAATTCAGTTAGCCAATTAGATCAAGCTCTTACTGGTATGATTTTCCTTGAGTTTTTCGCAACAATTAAATCTAATTTTGAAAGTTTTTTGTAGGTAATCTACAACCTACACCCTTTGTTATTCATTATTCATTATTCGTTATAAATAGATGACACTGCAATGTTAGAAGCGGATATCTCAATGGGATTCGTAGTTGGTCTACCCATCGGACAGCCAGTTCCAATAATGGCCCACCCTCCAGCGATTTTATCTGACCTATCCTTTGAAACCTTTTTAGAGCAAGTGATTGAAACAAATAGGAATTTGACCACCAAAAAAGGGATTAAACTTGATTTTAAAAACATTACTGCTCTTGAGCCATGTCTGCATGTAATTCAAAGTATACAAAATAGTAATCCACAGGCCATTGATTTCCCCATTTGGCTCAACGCTGACATACTCTATGGACCTATGAATTCTACTGGAGTGCCAGTAGATGCCATATCGTTTTTAAATTTGACGGCCTCTTATTTTCCAGAAGCAATGTTAAGTCCGGGTTGGACCACCCGTTATGGAGGTTCCACAAATATTACAGGAGGAAGATATGAACAACGTCATCTGAATGAGATGACAAGGGTCCTCGATGACAATATTGACTTGATAGTTCCTCCAACTTTCCCTTTGAGAGCGGGAATCGCTGCAGAAACACCAATTGAAGACTTGGAAAATTTCCTAGATTCTCAACAACTCCCAGGAGCTACAATTACAATGTGGTCAAGTGACGCGGATTTTGTTGACACGGAGAAATTGAAAAAGATGGTGAATACCATCGGACGAAATAGAATTTATCTTGATCTTCCTTTCAAATTAAATTTGGATGAATGAAGTATCTAGTTATGATCTATGATGTATAATTTATAAGCAAGTGAATTTTGAATTTTACACGCTGTGAAATATTTTTTTTATTTCATTAAATAATAATAATAATAGTATTAAAAATGTACAAAGTTGCGGAAGAAACATTAAATAATTCACTAGTTATACAAATTTTTAATTAAATATTTCCGGTTGTATCAAATTTTCATGGTCATTTTTCATTTCTATAAAATCCTTCTTTTAATATGGAGTGATGCCCAGAGTAGCTTTATTATCAGCATTCTTGAGTTTTAAAATAGAGGTGGACCGTTTCTTGACAAATGGTTCAACTTCAACTAACAAATCTCCAATGGTATCACTGGATAAATTGTCTTTGTCATATACAATGATGTGCCAGTACTGATCTTGTCCTGGTTGATAGTTGGCAAATTCAAACACTTTTTTCCAGTCGGGTGTTTCAGTGTCATCAATAACCTCGGTCGTTCCAAGTGGAATGTCGACTCCAGCTTTACCCTTTCTCCAGAAAACGTCAGCATACACATCGGATTTACCACCGAATGGATCTTTTGCAGGGATTTGTCTAAAAAAATGGAGAGTATGGGGGGAAAACAAGTTCTAAATATGAAATTATGTTTAGTTTTTTTAGTTACGTGAATTTTTAATATAGAGATTTTATTGTATAACGTAATACCTTCCGTATAAGAGGAATCGAGTTGGTTGAACTTTGGTGAGTGTGAGGAATCCTCCTTTGATTTTAGGTGAGTCTTTTGGATTGACAAGTGGTACTTTTAAATTCTGATTTTTCTCCACATATTCATCAGCATTCACGGTGACTTCTCCTAAAATGTCACTACGACTGAGAGTATCATAGTCCTTGACAACAAAACGGAGTGTTTGTCCGGTTCCTTTTTTCCAATCGAGCCAAAACACATTATTCCATTTGGGATTATCTTCATTTGTCAAGGTATCTGTTCTTCCAACTTCTTTCTCTGGTGTACTTCCAGTTTTACTGTAGACAATGACGAAGGCATCAGCCTTGGAATTTGAGTCTGAAGTGGGAATCATACTGAAATGTCCATAATAAATTCATATTTTACATATTTTTCAACACCAAAATAATGAATAAACAAAATTTACATGTTGCGTTAAAAATAATGATACTTTTAGTATTTTTTATTTTTTAGTATTAATATAACTTACGTTCCAGAGAGGACAAAGGTTAGATTTCCACTAGCTCTTGGTGGGGGTACTGGAGCTTGGGGTTGGCCCTTTGCCTTAGTAATTAAAGGAGGTTGAGGTCTTGGGACATTGGGGCGTTGTGGATGTGAATTAACTTGAACTATAGCTATTAAAGCTACTAACACTAGATAACTAAATTCCTTCATCTTTTGAACGTTGAAGATAGTTGAAATGTTCAAAATTCAAAATGAGTATTATTTATTATTATAAATATCAATTCTTTATTACAAGTAAAATGGCAAAGACAAAGTTTTTAAAACTGTAGAGTGTGGAACAGTATAGACTTTTGAATTTTGATCCACACACAGCTGACGTTAAATTGCGATTGAGGAGTCTGCGGTCAAATGTCTCGCATTTTAAAAGTGAAGGGTTAAGATGACGGAGACGAAGGAAAAGGAGTAAGAGAAGAAGAAGAAGAGCAGGTTCATTTGAATAACAATTAACAATTAAAAATACAATAACACACAACCATGATGTCATAAAGTTACATGTGCATAATATACTACCTACCTACAACCTACTACCCATTTTTTTTAATCACCTATAATTTGTATAATACAAGAGTAGTTAAAGCATTAAAAAAAACTCAAGATTCAAGATGCAAGACATGGACAATGAGAGACAGAGAGAGAGAGAGATAATGTGCAAAAAGCATTATTATAAATTCATGTTTGTTTATGCAAACTGCAAAATCCTCCACATGGTGAATAATGAAATGAAGAAGAGCAGGAGCAGAAGTTGAGAAAAGGGGTGAGCAGTGAGCAAAAGGAGAAGATCATTTGAGATTTTAGTTTATTTTTCACATCATTTACTTAACTCATTTTATTTATACCACACACACACATACACACTCAACACTCAGGGTGAGCAAGATGGAAACAAGGGATAATATATAAAATTCTATGGAAAAAACCGGTCTACATGTGTAAAGTGTAGTCTGTGGTCTCTAGTCTGTACATTGTATAATGAATAATGAAGTTACCTGTTGTCTATGCCATGTCAAAGTCAAAATCAAAAAATATCTATTATCTCACCGTACTGGTTACTGGTAACTGCTGACGTTAAACGCTGTGAGATGTGAGACATTTATGTTTTTTTGTAAATAAAAAAAGTAACAAGAAAATAGATAAAAAAAAATATAAGACTGAATTATGGTCAATAAAATCCGGATTTCATATTTTAGTGCATACGTTACTCATCCATGTATCGTGCATCATGTTTATTGTTTACAATGTACTTACAATACAGAACATTTTCACTTTATAGTTAAGACTTAAGACCAGTATGCATAATATTCTATAATATAATATTCTTGTCATAATATTATTGTGTGTAATTTCATGTTGATGGGATTTGTTGATTGTTTTTATTTTTTTTAGTTTGGATTTTGGGCTGGATTCTCATCTGTTTTGAATTGTTCTAGTCTCCAACATAATCCAAAACCCACACCTTGTTTTTAAATTGGGTATTTCGTTTGACGTAGATTTTTAATGCTAGATGCTAGATACATGAACATAACAACATGTCTCATAAGTCAGAAAGAATGCAATTCAACATGTAACACGTACTTACTACTTACGTACTAGAATCTAGAATCTACAATCAAGAGTCTAAATAGAGTCTAGAGTAACAACAATAAGCCACTTCTCATTTCATTCTTAGAGTCAAATCAAATTAACCTTGTACAGTCTTTAGAGCTTTAGAGCTTTTAGATTGAAAATCTCCATAAATTTTAGAGTGTTTGTAGTTTGTATAGTGAAACACATATCTGAATTTATGCGTATTTGCAATGAACAATGAATATTAGACATGATTGCCGTGTAGGTTGTGTATGTATCCAGAGTATATGATAATATTACAGTCACGGTTTGTTTTTTTTTTTAAATTCATTTTGTAGATTTTAATTGTAGGTACTCGACTGTTGTTATTTATTATTTATCCCATGCATGTACGTACGCGGTGAAGTAAAATTAGCTAAAGAAAAGTGACAAAAACAAATGAGTCAGTTGGCTTATAATTCTCAGAATCCCTTGAGAATTTCAAGTTGAAATGAAATGAGGAAAAGAATAACTAAAATAATAGGTGTACAAAAGATGAAGTGACATTGTTTATAATTTTGCGATTTGTGTATATGTGCATGAACAGTTTTAATTGTAGAAAATACCAGAATGAAGTCCAAAAATCGGACATTAATTTCAGGCATATTTAGGTTTTACAATGACATTCTGTCCACTATGGTCTTTGTTTAATGTCATAGTAGTGGGGGATGAAACTTTTAAATGCACACTCGTACGACCACAAGAATTCTGTCAATCGGCTTCGAAATATGCAGGAACATCATAGTTATAGTACACATGTAAAAGGCATAAAAGTTTGTTTGCTTGTTGTTGTCCATGAATCCTGGAGTATGGAACTTTAAACTATTGTACATCAGTGAATTCTATAATATTATTCTATACTTTTCTATGTGCATGTCAAATAAAAGAAACTAATAATCGGATAAAATTTAAACATTGCATAACATTACGTTTTTTGAGCTTTGAATGAAATGTCCTTTGTCTTCCTCATATCTCATATCCATTCATTTATTGAAATTCAAAGTTTATCTATGATACCTTTGTTGTTTTTTTTTCTCTCCAAAAATCTTAGGATTTCAAAGCTTGAGATTTATTTCCCTCAGTCGCTACTAGATGGAACTTTTCACTCTTCAAAGACCACACAAGTTGGATACAAAACTGGCCCACCTCACCAGATGGAGGCAGTAGTCCGATCTTTGAAATTTCAAAGACTTTTCTGCTTGCGGCGGGATGTTGATCCGCGGTTCTCTCTCGGCGGCTTCTCCTATTGCACTTGATTTCAAAATTTGCCTCTATTATATCGACCATCTTTGAATAGGAGGAGCTGAACGGTGGGCGGGTCTACTCCTATAATTTTGAATGGTTTAGATGTCCATACATACATGTATTCTTATGTATTATACCTATATAGGCAGTTTGTATTTTGTATAAAATATGTCCATGTAGGAGATGCATACTTACATACATACATATAAAAAAATGTGCGTGTATCCATGTTATATTATACTATGGATTGAAAATACACATGTACATTTATGTATATATATATATATATATGCGTAAACATGCATCGATATATACTCTACACTATTATGGCCTTTCCGAGTTTCATATGCTATACATATGTACCATTACCGCGCTAGTTGTGTAGTCTCGCTCTTCTGAACAGTCTTCTTCGAAGTTCGAGTCGACGAAGAAAATGATGGACTTTGTGTATTTTATTTAAGTGTGTGTGTGTCCCGTGAAAGCCGTATAATTAAATACCGTAATTATATTATAAATATTTAGAATATTATAATACAACTACAACTATTTATCTTTTTACACATTTTCAACAAAGTCTTCGAGATTCGAAATAGATATTAAAATAATATATTCTACATGTAAAAGTAGATTCCAGACCCACAGAGCAAAAGAAAGAAATTGCGAAAATTTGGTATTTTTTTTGTTTCAACTTTTTGGAGAAAAAATTCAGTGTGACCGTGAATAATCGTGATGTGTGAATTTTGTTTTTTAATTTAAGTTTTTTTTTTCTGTTGTCTGTTTTTGATCAAAATGGCCTGCATCTCTAACAATAACAATAATTATAATAATAATACAAATACAAATTACCTCTCCTCTTCTGTTTCAATTCGGAAGATTGGAATGATTAACAACAGCAACAAGAATCATCAACATTATTATAATTTATATTTTGGTGTGGATCTTGATTTTGATTGTCAAGTACTGCCGTCAATAATGATTGACAACAACAACAATGACATCACGTACTCAAGTATAACTATCAACTAAAATACAAAATACAACAGTTAAATTATTCTTACACATATTACATTTTATAAAAATGAGTTTTAACCCTGTGAATCGTGTATTGTAAAAAATTGTGAATTTTGTGAACAGAAATCCGTATCCTTTGACAAGAATCAAGTATATAATCAAGATTTTTTGAGAAATATGACAAAAAAGACTATAATAATAGTTATATTAAATACAAACAAAGTGTAAAACTGAGAGGCTAACAAATTTTTATCATTCTTGTTTTTTTGTTGTTATTTTATTTCACTTATATAAAACAGTTTTACAAAAATAACAAAATGTGAGAAAAGCAAGAGATCTCGAAACTCGGAACATATGTATAATTATTAAGTAAATTAACTCATGTAAGTACGTAAGTATTTTTTAAGTATCTATATCTGATCTACAATTTACTAACAATCTATACATTTCACTTTCGTCATTTGTCAAATAGTCACATGTGTATACATACATACATATATATATATTTTATCAGTTTTTATTATTATCATTATTCTCAATTTATCAATTAAACTAACACTTCATTAAACAAAATCCGGTAGTATACTTTATTATTGACATTTGTATTATTTATATTTTTTTTTGTATATATACTCCATTATAGAATTAACTAGTGTGTATCTACAATATTATGGTGTTTTGTACATATTTGAACAACAATAATAACAATACAATTGACAATATTGTCAGCATAATTACTGATGATATATATATATATATACAATATATGCTAGTTAAATGCTGATATCCAATATCACGTTCTGTTTTTCAGTTTAATTTTTATGTACTGTACTGCATTAAATAAATATTAATAAGGATATTAACTGCATTAACTATTTATATATTATATCCATATCAGTTTTATCAATAATTATTATTGTTTATTGTTGTCATTCCATTTTGGATTTCAGACTTCAAACCCTTGATTTTTTTTATATTGTGTTTGTATACTACCGGAATAATATTCGTGTAAAACAAACAATGTGACAGAGAAAAATGACGTTGGTTTAATTATTATTTAATAGTTTAACACAGTAGTATAACATGTAGCTAGGAAAACTAGGAAGTTGTTAGGAGTTAATTCCTCAATATTTAAAATACCATAATAATATTATGATATGTACAATTCAGATATATACTCAAATATACATGCATACTTTTATATATTATGTCTATAGAATATAGAATATATTATAGATGACCAAACTCCAAAATCAAATAAAAGTTAATTTTAGTACATAGTATATATGGTGTGCAATTTTTTAATAGTTGATTCAAAAATGCAAGACAATAGCTTTACTTTTATTATGAGTTTTTAAACCCATAATAATAGTATTAATAATATTATATACTACATAAGTATGTAATATTATTATTTTGGGCATCATTCAGATTGCCTCTTTCATAAAATATTCAAAACTGCATACTATAATGTATTCATTTTAAAAATTATCATTATTATAGATCTATCACACTGTTAAAACTAAATATTATAGAATATTTTATTAAAGTATGTAAACAATGTCAGTGTGATGAATAAATGTGTACCTTTTTGTATGCATAAAAATAGAGAAGTTCTGATAGATATTGATAATTATATTGATACACACACATGATTGTGTACAATGTAGTTTGTAAGGGAAGGTCATCAAAATATATATATATATAATCGCGTGATGAACTTGTCATTTGTGCATGCGTATGTATACATATATCTTTTATAGTAAAAGGTTTTCTTGTTTTGTTATGTATTTCTTGTTCTTGATTTTATATATTTTAACATGTATAATAGGCCTGGTGTAGTATACATCTTGATGCATGTGCAAAAATGTTATTATGAAATACTATCCTATATACAAAAGTTTTACATTGATGTTTTGGAGGATTTTTGGAATAAAATTATTGAGAATACCTTTGAAATATCATTATTATGTCATGCTACATTGTTAAGATTCTATTATTCCAGAAAAACTGTTTTTTTTTCTCGTTCTACATTTTGTCTGAATGCTAAAATAGATTATTTGATAGTAAAAGTAATTGAAATATTCCAAAAGTAGGCTGTGACTCACCCTTTTTGTTCACCGATTAGATATTACTAATCAGTAATGGTATTTTTTATAGTCATTTTATCAATTTTTGCCATACCGTTGTTAGTTAGTTATAATATATAGCATAAAACTCATTTAGAGAGAAAAGTAACCTAAACAGTGGCATTTAAAACTTTTTTTTCTTGTACATTTGTGTAAATAAGTAAATTTTAGGTATGCTACACGAACAATACAAGAATTTGTAGCTGATAAATATTATTATTATGGAAATTTGCAATTCAATGATATATATTTCATTTTGTTAAAAAAAGTGACTTGTTCGAATTTCATTTGTTTGTTTGTTTTTTCTCTCTCTAGAATTTCGTCAAGAGTCAAAAACCCACCCGTGTGTTCGTAGAAAAAAAAATCGAGAATAAAACCTTTGTAAAAATTAATTTTTACATAATATGATAATATATTATTATATAATTACGACGACGACTACTAATCGAATAGTTGAAATGTGCAAAAATTTAAAAAAAATCGATATTCAATCGAAGGTCGAGAGTGTATTTATTTGAGTTCAAATTTTGAAAATTAATTAAATTTTTTCGTTCCCTTTTGTGCGTCAATAATTATATAATTAATTACACGTAATTATATATTTGCAGCTTCAAATTAAAGTATAAAAAAATCGCGATACATGAATATAATATTAAATTATGATACAAGTGTCAAGTGAATTATCCATCTATATCCAATATTATATTATTGTGTGTGAGTGTATAAAATAAAAGTAAAATATAGTTCATCATCTCTTCATTTCAAATAAATGAAGACGAAAATCAGTTTCTATTATTCTATTGTTAATAATATATTCTTGTGAAAAAAAGTTTCATCAAATTACATTCAATGGAATGAAAGAGAAGAAAAGGAAGACGTCAAGTTTAACTGAAACATAACCAATAAATATTTAAAATAAAAGAAAAAAAGTTAATACAATATTAACACGATGGCTAAAGAGGGTACTGAATTAAGGCTCAGAAGCCCTGCTGGAGCCGAAGATGTTGTGTATGCATGGCCCTTAACTGTGTGTACAGGAAAAGTAAGTACCAATTATTATTATATCATAATAATAAAATATAGTTATATAAATATTATGTACTGTTGACAGCAATAAAAAAAAAGATTCATTACGGATGACCATACCGATAATTATTGTCACAATGTCAAAAACTATTGTTGTATACGATTTATCAGTAATAACTATTATTATGAAAAATTATTATTATTTCAACAATGATAACTAAAATACTCACACACATGTTTTTATTTTTTTTCTCCCTCGATTTATCTATACAGGATCGAGATCGTCACGATGGAGCTTTTGAAATTGCCGAAACTATAAGGTATGATCAAAGTTAAAGTTTAATTTTCTATTTTTCCATAGTTTTCTCATCTTTTTATGTAAGACGTGAGTGTATACCCAGCTGTAAATTTGTCTGTTTTCATTTATAACTTAGTATGGGTCAGGTGTCAACCTAGATTATGCCAAGTGTCGTCAGTTGTCAATTAGAAATATTTTTAGAACAAACTAAAATTCAGTTTGCTTGAAAAGTAAAAAAAAATAGGTACTAGTGTAGTAATCTAAAAAGTTTTAAGAATGGTGGTATTTTCTATGATTTTTAAACAAATAAATAACCTTGATATCGTTCTTACACACATCTGTGTGTATACAGAATACTCTTCATGATATTATTCTTATGTGTATTTATGATAGAGAGAAAAGTGACAAATGACATTTGTGGACATAAGTTTATATAATATTGTATATAATATATACACAATAGACCGGGTGCGTACTTACATCGAATAAGAAGAGCAGTATTATTATTATTTATTATGTTATGCATTGTATTATAGTGTTAGCTGTTGTAACAGTGATATACATATATATATATTTAGATAATGATATTTATCAATAGTGTTCGGTGTGTTGTGTTTTGTTGGTGATATAGAAATGGTGTGGTATTAGTAAATTGTAAATAATTGTTTAAAATTGAATCAAGTGGGTAGGAATGGAGCGTGATCGTCATAGTCAAAGTAGTAGTCACTTCTCCTCTCTTCTCCATGTCCATCTCCATTCCATATAATAAACATAATAATCAGTGATAATATGATTTGACTTGATACTTGATGAGTGATGATGTGAAGAGTAAGTGATGAGAGACGGAACATTGGTGATGAAATGAAAATGAAACTAAAACAATAATAGCATTACTAATAATCATCATCACCATCTTCACCATCACCATCATGAATTAGAGGCTTAGATGATTAGCTTTTACAGATGTGTACAATGTACACACATAATAATATCTTACACAAACAATATGTTTTTACTTTTGAAGTTTAAAAGTATTCAATGTTAAAACAAAGTGTAACAATAATAATGATTATGAGAATGACATTATTATACGTAGTTTATACTGGGAATTATTGTATATAAGTTATATACGAATTTTTTTTCTTGTGTGTACGTGCATCCATACTTTCATTATCATTATCATCAGACTCAACTGTACGATTACAAAGACGAGTTTGTTTTAAAACACTAGAGTATCCAGTATGCTCACGTTCAACACCAAAAAAAAAATTAAATATAAGTAGTCGTAGTAGCAGTAGTAGACAGAGAAGAAAAAGAAGAAGAAAGACGAGAAAGAGCAGTTGAGAATTACATATTACATACTACAACTTGAACGATTTAAAAGAGAAGGAGAGAAAGAGGGAGAGAGAGACTTGCATCCATGTGGTTGTTGTAGTATATAATATATAAATAATATAAATAATGTTATACATGTGTGTGTATAATGTTGTTCAGTTCAGCTCAACGCAACGCAACTCGACTCAGCCCAACTCAGCTTGGAGTCATTGTGCAGTCTATACGCGTGTAAATAAATTCTGTCTGTATATGTATCTATATAAGTGTAGGTATATAATTGTAAAATTGTAAATTTGGATAGGAATAGTAATAAGAAGTTTGAAGTATGGAGAATGAAGTATGAAGAAGACGAAGAAGGAGAAGAAAGAATTGGGTTCTTCGGTTTTCTCCAAGGCCAGTGCCAACAACATGGAACTTTGAGCTTGTCTCTCTCTCTCTATGTACATTGTATATTATTACTGTGGAATACATGTAGTTTGTATAATATACCTAATATAAACTATAAACATTGCTGTTGCATTATTATTATTATTATCAGACAGACGCAACATCCAACATACTCTCACTAGTATATTATCAACAAAAAAAAATCCTATACATATAGTGAGAAATGATGTGGGAATGAAGAATCAGAAGAAGACGACGAGAAAAAAAGGAGGTTGATAACCTCGTATAAAATTTTTATATATATACACAATGCATGTACATTCTATGTGTATGTATTATGTACGTACCTTGGTTTTGGTTTCGTTGGTTGGTTAGTTACTTATTTTTCATGTACATACATGTATGTATATATTATACATGTAGATGAGACTGATTTCTTCTTCTTTCGTTTCGTTTTGTTGCTGTCTTTCTCACCACACACTGCATCGCGTCTCATGAGTTTCAGTTCCCAACTCATCTCTCTCTCTGTTCATTCTTCAACTTGGTTCAAGTTTACTGAGAGCTGAGCTAAGATGAGATGAGCTTCTTCTCCTTCGTCATCATAATCATCATCTTTGTTTCGTTTTCTTCTGTAGTCTTAGTACAGTTTAGAGTTTAGCTTTACCAAAATGAAGATTTTGTTCTCTCTCTCTCTCTCTCTCTCTCTCTCTCTCTCTCTCTCTCTCTCTCTCTCTCTCTCTCTCTCTCTCTCTCTCTCTCT